>APFE030190343.1:45534-72163 GCA_000404065.3 Pinus taeda
GAAGTCCTGATGCTAAGGTGTTGGAAGAAAGGAGGCATTAATGAGGTAACACAGGTTTGGAGGCATTATGTGCATTGCCAACACAGGTATTAAGGAATTAAGTGTGTTTCCAATGAAAGTATTGACATATTTACTGCATTACTTCCCAACTTTTGTGTTTTAGGAGTATATTACATGTGTAATGGAGATAAAGGCCTAGTAAGTGCATTTTAATGCAGATATCAATCTATAACGTGTGTTATGATCTGTTCAGTGAATTTTCAACATTGTGTGTGCACTCCGTTATTAATTCTAGGGGGATTTTTTTATGGTTTTTGTTCACGACTTTTGATAAAGAAAAGGTCAAGAAATTTTGTCTATCTTCTAGAAGGCAGTTAAAGTAGAAAAATATCTCTCATTCAATGAAGATAGTGGTGCATCTAGTCAAGGAGAAAAAATGCCAGAGTATGAATAGGAATATTTGGCTCTCCGTATTTGAGTTATATTATTATTTAATCACTTTAGATGTTTTATTCATAGGAGGAAGGTTTGTGTTAGAGAGGTTGCTTCTATTGTGAGAGATAGATATTTTTAAGCATTGAGAGCCAATGGCGAGGGAAAAGACATAGTTGTGACGTATTGTTAAAGGAGACTAGTTTATTGAAGAGTTTTGTGTGAACACTTTAACAATTATTTGATGCAGGTTTATGAAGTAATTTGATGGAGAAGCTTGTTGTTATCATGGATATTTGTTGTTAGCATATATTATAAAACACGCTTGTATTGCTAACATGGTGTATGCATGGGTTTATAGTTGGGCATATCATGTTTCTATTGAAAAGGTTTTATATGGCTACAGTAATGTATTCAATTCTTGTATGGATCCTTTGTTGATACATGACTCGGGATTTGTATTCATATTTATTATGCTACCAATGGAGATGTATTGAGAGTGTGTATGCAAGGGTTTTTATGTGTGGGTATGTTGCATAATTTTTTGTGTATGGTGTTTGTTGAATTATCAACAAAGTTGTATGTGTGAGATCTTGTGTATTGATATGGATGACTATATGAGAGCCATAATCTATTTTTATGTTGATGATTACTATTGAGGGTTGAGTGGTAATGTGATTCTATACTATTGATGTATTGAGGTAATTATTTGTTGATTCTTTTTATGCCTAAGAGAAGGAGAGAGCTATGTGTTAATGGAATTTCGATTGCTTGGTAAGCATATAGTTATTGTGAACCCAGTTTGAAAAATGATGGAAATAAGTTAAAGGTTGCTTGTATGTTGAGTATGATGGGCCATAATTTGAAAATAAATGAAATCATCTCCATGAGGTTTTGAAGGTGAAGTCCTTCAGTGTTACAGGTGGAGGCTTGCAGGTGAGTGGTGTCTTACCAAGGGAGTAGTGGCTTCCTTCCAATAGAGGTTGGAGAACTTGTTCAGCGAGTAGAGGTTGCCTTCTAGTGGTGGTTAGAAAAGTAGTGAATATTGTGGCCCTTAGTAGGTGGTGGCATTCATGGTTTATGGGTGTGATGTACTCTAAGAGAGTGGTGGCTTACATTTGGTTTGCAAGTAGAGGCTTTCACACTAGTAGTGGCCAGTGATTTAGATGTAAAATATGTTCGATATTAATAAAATAATGAAGACAAATACTATCTTTCGATGGTGGCTTCTACCCTTGTGGTTTCCACTTTACATATGGTTTCCTTATGTGATGTGACTAGTTATGTGTTGCTAATATGTGTCTTGATGGTGTATGGTTCATGCATTAATCATCTGATGGTTATATGTTCATTAGTATTGTTGCTTATATGTTTGTGATTATGCATGTGTTATTTGATTGTAATACATTGCGATGTATTGTTACTTAATTAGTGCATGGTTGAGTGATTATGAAAAGAAAATTTTAAATTGACATAAATTAGTCACAAATCAAAGTCGTGATTCACACCCTGCCCCTGTTGAAAAGTGGGCAATAAGATATGCTAAATTTAGAATGTGCTAAAAACAGAATGTCTAAAAATAGCAGTTTGGCCAGTGAGGTCATTGGCCACCTTGGGTGAGAGGTGAAACTGCTAAAAATAGAAATTTCGAAAAATAGCATTTCTAGGTCCCTTCCTATTTATAGTAGTCCCTAGTCTATCTATAGGAAGTAAAAGTAATCTTGATCTCAATAGCAGTTGGAAATATAAATTAGTTAATTCAGTTGAGTTAATTAGTTAAGGAAATTTGAATTTGAAGTCTTTGTGAGCATGCACATGAGTTGGCCCACTGATTGAGGAATTTATCCTTAATTTCCTCCATTGGTTGAGGGAATAAGTATGAGTTCTACAATGAGAGAATCAGTTGACTTAGTTCTAACTAGTCAAGTCCAGTGAGATTATTTTAACAAGTTGTTAAAAAAATAAAATATAGTTTGTTATGCTTGCATGCATGTGACAACCATTATTTTACATAACTGAGGATTCACTCATAGATAAATCTTGCATGTCAATTCTGTTAGAGACCCAGTTGAGATCAAATGATGGACAATGTACTATCAGATGCTTGGATCTTCCCATGGAATATTCCTTTCATGCATGAGGAACTAGTGTCCTCAAGGATTGCATAGTTGGACCTATGGTTGACAGTAGGTATGATTTGGGGCCAATGCTCATATGTTATGAATTGGGCCCCAATCAAAATTGTGTAAGGAAATAGGGGATTGATGGATGGTTTCCTACATATTAAGGCATAGTGAGTTTGTCATCTTCATCTTTTGATTGCAGGAAGTACAGGATAGCTCTTGAGCTAATATTTTTTGTAAATAGAAGAGGATTTCCACTTGATTAATAATACAGTGTTGGGGGTTTTATGTTGTTGGGGTTTTATGTGTGATTATTTCTCTTGATCAGTTATATGTGTTTATGGTTGACGTTTCTCATGAAATCGATTTTGCTTCCGCTTAATGTTTTGTAAAAGTAGATCATGTGTTTTGCTTTAGTACATTGCATTACCAGTTTGATCTACAGGTGAAATTTCTACATGGTATCAAAGCATAGTTAATCAAGCAAGTAAAATAATATACAAGCAAGAGAAAGAAAGTCAAAGTTTATTATTTGGGATATAGATATCTAGTTCTCATCACAATTCAGATTTCATCCAAATCGCCTTCACGGGGTTGAGGCTTGAGTATGCCCTTGATGGTAGCTCAAACTACATAGCTCGGAAGGATCGCATGGAGGCAGTATTGGAAGATAATGGCATTAAGGACATCATTGATCAAGATGTCCCCAAGCCTTCTGATGCTACTCATGCTACAGACTGGAAGAAGAACGTGGCTAGAGCTAGGAGAATCATCTTAGAGGGAGTTCAAGATCACATAGTCTCGAGCCACCATGGGAAGGAGACTCCGTTTGCAATGTGGAAAACATTGAAAGATTTATATCAGAATAATAGTGATCAGAGGAAGCTGGCACTGAAGGACAAGCTTCAAAAGATCGAGTGTGAGAAGGGCAATACGATCACTACATTCTTGAACAAGCTCACCAACTATAGAGATGAACTTGCAAGCATAGGGATCACTACTGCTGATGATGATATGGTGATTCTAGCACTCCTTGGCCTTCCTAAGAGCTAGCATAGTTACTAGGACTTAGTGAATGGAAGGGACAAACTGCCAGATTGGGAACGACTATGGCTGGATTTGACACAGGAGGAGATCAGATGAAACACCAGAGATGGAGGTTCTCCATCAAAGAATGATGATCAAGAGAACTTGGCTTTAACATCTAAAGGTAAGAAAGGGAAAGGGAGGCATCCCAATCCAAGTCTTCTCAAGGAGGGATGAAGTTTGACAAGTCGAAGGTGAGATGCTTTCATTGTCATGAGTTGGGTCAATATGCTACTAGTTGCCCAAAGAGGAAGAAGTCCAAGAAAAGTTCCTCCAAGGAATTTGATGGTGATGCTCTAGCTTCACAATTTGAGATGGATTTCTCACTTATTGCATGCATGGCTTCATCGAGCATGGGATGTGTTTGGTACTTGGAGAGTGGAGCTTCATTCCACATGTCAGATGACAAGACTATTTTCATCACTTTGGAGGAGAAGGATCTCCAGATACAAGTCGAGATGAGCGATGACGGAAAGTACTGTGTCTCAGGTGAAGGTATGGTTGTGTTTTAGAGGGAACATGGTTCTCCCCTCTCTCTTTATAATGTTATGTATGTACTAGGGCTGAAAAAGAATCTTGTGTCTATTGCTATGCTTAAGGATAAAGGCTATGATGTAGTCTTTAGTTTGAGAAAGGTTTTCCTAAGGCATATCAACACTAGACAGACCAAGCAGATAGGGATTTGAGTTAAGAATCTCTATAAGTTACAGGTAGAAGACTGTGCTGCTTTGAGTTCCAAAGCAGAGGTGATGCATGGCTAAGATATGGTGAGTTATGGCATAGGAGACTCGGCCACTTGCATCATGCAGCCGTGAAGATCATGCAGCAAATTTCTACCGGATTACCTAAGTGCAAGCTGGAGCAAGTGAGCACATGCAAAGGTTGCTCTTTAGGTAAGTATGGAAAATATTCTTTTCATGATCGGGATGGTAGAGTAGGAGCAGTTATGGAGCGAGTTCATTCAGATTTATGTGGGCCCTTCTCTACAGCCTCCATTGGAAAGCAAAGGTATTATGTTATTTTTGTTGATGATTTTTCTCGTAGATGTTGAATCTACTTCATGCAAAAGAAGGATCAAACCTTCTTGAATTTTTGTGAGTTCAAAGATTTGGCAGAGAAAGAAGGAATTAAACGGGAACTCATGGCACCTCATAACCCACAACAGAATGGGGTGAAAGGAAGAATAGATCTATTGTGGGAGCAGTTTGATCGATGTTGCATGACCAAGGCCTACCACTTCATCTGTGGGCTGAGGCATGCAATACAACAATATATCTTTAGAATAGAAGTCCTCATCGTATTTTGGGGATGAAGACACCTATGGAGGCTTTTTTCGGGAAGGGACCAGATGTCATCACTTCCGCATCTTTGGATCACCGGTCTTCTGTCATGTGACCAAAGATGCTCAGAAGAAGCTAGACCCAACAACTGAGTTGGGAATACTTATGGAGTACACTGATACACCTCACAACTATCATGTGTTTCTGCTTTCCAGTCAGAGGACCGTAGTGCACAGGGATTTGAATTTCGATGAGCAGTGAGCCATGTGAGCATCACTTGAGAGAGAGCTCAAGTTGCATGGTGATGATGAGGAACTATTAGTTCCTAAGGAGGAGGAGCCTCCTGATGATGCGGAGCAGCCACATGCAAAGATTCCAGTTGTGGATATCAGCACTACTAGAGAGTCTTCCAGAGAGGGGCGGAAACACTCACGGGAAGCTGACAGATTGATGTAGGATGTGAAAGAGAATGTGGGGCAGCCATCCTCTTAGCGCAATAGAGGAGATATCCTGATAGATACACTGGCTACATGGCCCTGGTTAGGGAGTGTGTAGTGACCGAGCCTTCTTCTTTTGAGGAGGCAGTATAGCAGCCAGTTTAGGTTGATGCGATGGTAGAGGAGTATCATGCTATCATGCGAAACAGTCTATGGGATGTTGTTCCTAGACCGGGGGACAAGTTAGTGGTTACTTCCCGAAGGCTTTATAGGGTAAAGCAAGCAGCTGATTGTAGTATTGAGAAACACAAGGCAAGGTTTGTTGCCCATGGTTTCTCATAGGTTGAGGGGATTGACTATGATGAGACCTTCGCTCCTGTTGCAAGGTACTCATTAATTAGATCAATTCTAGCACTGTCAGCACAAATGGGTTGGAAGATCCATCAGATGGATGTGAAGACAACATTCCTCAATGGGGAAATTGAGGAAGAGGTATACATAGAGCAACCAAAGGGATTTGAGACCTTCAATTGTGAGTCACATGTGTTTCGGCTCAAGCGAGCATTGTATGGGTTGAAGCAAGCACCCTGTGCTTAGTATACTAGGATCGACAGCTATTTCACCAGGTTGGGCTTCACCAAGAGTGAAGAGGATGCGAACCTCTACCACATCATTGTAGATGGTAAGCTATTGATTATTATGTTTTATGTTGATGATCTGATTTTAATAGGTGATGATCAGTTGATCAAGTCTTGCAAGGCAGATCTTGCAAGAGAGTTTGAGATGAAGGACATGGGCCTCATGCACTACTTTCTAGGCATGGAGGTGTGGCAGAGAGATGGGGAAGTATTTATGTCTCAGGGCAAGTATTCCAATGATATACTGAGGTGCTTCCACATGGAGATGTGCAATAACATGGAGACTCCTCTAGCAGGTAATTGGAGGAAGGAGGATGCTACTTCAAGTGAGGTAGTAGCTGCTACACTTTACAGGTACCTTGTGGGTTCACTCATGTATTTGGTGAACAACGACTGGATTTGTGCTTTGCAGTGAACCAGCTGAGTCAAGCTATGGTTCAGCCAACCAAGTTATTTTGGAAGGCAACAAAGCATGTGCTGAGATATCTCAGAGGAACTACACAATATGGATTATTGTACAGGCGGACAGAGGGAGTGAAGCTTCAAGGCTTCACAGATGCAGATTGGGCAGGTAGTCCATCAGAGAGAAAGAGAACTTCTAGAGGAATCTTCAACCTTGGGTTAGCTGCAGTTTCTAGCTATAGCTGGAAACAGAGATCAGTTGCACTTATCACAGTGGAGGCAGAGTACATGGTAGCTAGTCAGGCTGCATGTGACGCCATATGGATGCGGAAGATACTAGTGGGATTGTTTGGTCAGAGATGGATCATACAATGATATATTGTGATAATCAAAGTTGCATTAAACTCTCTGAGAATCCATTGTTTCATGATAGGTCCAAGCATATAGATATCTGCTATCATCATCTACGGGATTGTGTGGTCAAGAGGATCAATATTGCAGTACATTTTGACCAAGGAACATGATGCAGATATTTTGACAAAGGCATTGTCAAAAGGGAAGTTTGAGTTCCACAGAGACAGGATCAGGGTTGCTGATAATCCCTTTCTTGTTGAGAGGGAGTGTTGAAAAGTGGGCAACAAGAAATGCTAAATTAGAATGTGCTAAAAATAGAATGTCTAAAAATAGCATGTCTAAAAATAGAAATTTGGTCGGTGAGGTCATTGGCCACCTTGGGTGAGAGGTGAAACAACTAAAAATAGAAAGTTCTAAAAATAGCATTTATGGGTCCCTTCCTATTTATAGCAGTCCCTAGTCTATCTACAGGAAGTAAAATTAATCTTGGTCTTAACAACAGTTGAAAATATTAATTAATTAATTCAGTTGAGTTAATTAGTTAAGGAAATTCGAATTTGAAGTCTTTGTGAGCATGCACATGAGTTGTACCACTGATTAATGAATTTATCCTTAATTTCCTCCACTGATTGAGGGAATAAGTATGAGTTCTATAATGAGAGAATGAGTTGACTTAGTTCTAACTAGTCAAGTCCAGTTAGATTATTTTAACAAGTCGTGAAAATAATAAAATATAGTTTGTTAATGCTTGCATGCATGTGACAACTATTATTTTAGATAACTGAGGATTCACTCATGGATAATTGTTGCATGTCAGTTCTGTCAGAGACTTAGTTGAGATCAGATGAGGGACAATGTACTATCAGAGGCTTGGATCTTCCCATGGAATATTCCTTGCATGCATGAGGAACTAGTGTCCTCAAGGATTGCGTAGTTGGACCTATGGTTGACAACAGGTATGACTTGGGGCCATTGCTCATATGTTATGAATTGCACCCCAATCAAAATTGCGTAAGGAAATAGGGGATTGATGTATAGTTGCCTACATATTGAGGCATAGTGAGTCTATCATCTTCATCTTTTGATTACAGGAAGTACATGATAGCTCTTGAGCTAATATTTTTTGTAAATAAAAGAGGATCTCCACTTGATTGATAATACAGGGTTGGGGGTTTTATGCTAGTGCTTTCCTGAGTGATATATCTGTGTTATGTGTGATTATTTCTCTTGATCAGTTATATGTCTTTATGATTGATGTTGCTGATGAAATCGATTTTGCTTCCGCTTAATGTTTTGTAGAAGTAGATCATGTGCCTTTCTTTAGTACATTGCATTACCAGTTTGATCTATAGGTGAAATTTCTACAGCCCCCCTAGTAGTGTTAAAGGTTTCTAACAATATCCATTACTATCAATTAACCTTAGATCATTCTCTACTTATAGGAACCATAAAACGTAGTTCATATCTCTCAAATCAATTATAGATAGTTCAATCATATTGGCCAACATCTTAGGAATATTGGCATTATTAATGGCTTATAAAATAATGTTGATTATAATTTATCCTTCGACCACCTATCTTAGTGAACTATGTGCATTTGATTTAATGTGATCCCTTGAACTACTCTAGTCAATTATGGGCTTTTGTTACCAACTCAATTTCCCCTTTGACTTCGAATCTAGTAACTAAAATTCACCACTGAACCATCAACTCCACCATTAAATTATCTTCAAATTGACCTTGGCTAACCAACTCATAATATTTACTTCCTTCACCCTTTTGACGTTATTCCCTAGTTAATGATCCATAACTACACCTTTTAAGGTTATCCCTAGTTGGCTATCCTCACTAGTCAATTGACAAATTAAACTCTAATCAAATGATATTTCTTCCATATAATACAACAACTTAAATAAAGCATGGAAATGGATCCTGCAAAAGTAAAAGCAATTACCAAATGGAAAACACCAACAAATGTTCACGAGGTGCATAGTTTAAGGGTGTCACTAGTTATTTTGGAAGATTTTTGAATGGATTTTCTTAATATGCTAACCGAATTACCTCCTTAAATAAGAAGGAAGCAATATTTTTATGAAGTAAAGAGTGGAATCTAGCTTTTTCTAAGCTTAATCAATTGTTGACATGAACACCAATATTGAAATTTCCTATTATGGATCAAGATTTTGTGGTATGTATGGATGGATCCAAGTTGGGATTAGAATCTTTTCTTTCATAAGATGGGAGAATGGTAGCCTATATATCTAGAAACTTAAAATACCATGAGTAGGACTATGAAAAACATGATTTGAAGTTAGAAGTAGTAGTCCACGCCTTGATATTATGGAGCAAATATTTGTTGGTTCAAGAATTTGAGTTAAAAACTTATCACAATGGATTACAATATATTTTCTCACAAAAGGATCACAATCTGATACACATGTGTTGGACTGAGCTTCTAGTGAGTATGACTTTGACATAATGTATGTCAAATGGACTTTAAACAAGGTCGTTAATGCACTTGATAAAACAACCCATATTTTCTTTGATAATTCATTTGAAGACGGGTTTAAGGAATTGAATTCTTAGTGATCCTAAAAATGATAGGTGTTGTCAAAACTTGGATCTGTAATGTGTGGACAACCATGAGGGATTCACTCAATGAACCTATGGCATAGAACACGCATTCGTTGCATACTAAAAAAACACCCTTAATTTGAATACTTATTGGGAAATACCTCTAAAATTCACTTTATTTAATAGCTACCAATAGAAACTCAATACACCTTCCCAATTTAAGAAACCCCTAGTTTCATTAGATATTATAGGTATCCATTTTTTCACTAACATTTTTATACTCCTTTATATTTTTTCATTGACTTGGAGCTCCATTATTTTATACAGAATATATAAAAACCATTTACCCTATATTATATGTTGAATATATCATGCCATTTTTTCATATATATATATATATATATATATATTATTGAATGCACATGCTATGGTATTTCTCCCCCAGTGAAGCCCCCGTGAGGAAAACAAGCATGGAAAACAATGTTTGAAGGACACTCTTGTGATGACAATGGACTAGTTATTTTTCTAAAAAATATTTACGTACTATGAGGGAAGGCCTATAGGAAAGAATTACAATAGAAGCTCATTTTTATTTATTTTGTAACCCATCCAGGTGTAAAGAAAATGTTTGTTGATTTAAAGCTTGATTTGTTTTTTATAGTCATGAAAAGAATGTGACTCTCTTTGTAGTAATAATTTTGGAATCTCAACTTTTAAAATCATAGAATTATCATCCAGTAGATTTTTAATAGGCTCATGACATTCCTTAAATAAATTGGGAAGTTATGTCAATGGATTTCATAGTCAAGTTACCATTAATTGCTAGAAAACACAACTCTATCCTAGTAGTAGTGGATAAACTCACTAAAAGTTTTGATTATATTCTAGTGAAATATACTCTTAAGGATCCTAATGTAGAAGTAGTATTAATCAATGAGATTTTGAGATTTCATGGTTTTCCAAGGAAAATAATCTCTACCAAAGACTTTGTAAGTACTAGGAAATTTTTTATTGGTTTCCAAGAAACTCTTTAGACTCAACTTAATTTTAACACAACATATCTTCTTGACACTTATGGTAAAACTGAAGGGTCAATATGCTCTAGAGGACATGATTTAGACATATGTCATGACCAACAAATGAAATAGGAAGATACATATAATTGGTAGAATTTCTTATAATAATAATTTCCAGAGTTCTATTAGAATGACATCTTTTGAAATACCATATGGTAGACCTTGTATAACTCCCTTAAGTTGGGATATGTTGGAAAATGGGGTTTTGGTGGGACCCAAACTCATTTAAGATTGGAAGATCAAATATATTTAATAATTAAATATAGAAGGAATATCAAAATCATTAGAAGAGCTATGACAATCATTGTAACACTCATGCTAGTTTATTTCGATGTAATTATATGTACTTGGATATTTAGGCTAGTGAGCCCATGCAGCCATATTAGATTTATTTTTTGGGGCCACTATGCCAAGATATTTATGTCAGTTTGGCAAAGTAGTGGAAGGGTTGAACTTGCAAATAAAATGTAATTATTCATAATATTGATAAAATAAGGTTGGTTGTAAAGCCCATTCCATGAAAAGAGTATGAGGGGAAAAACTCTAGAGACAAAGACAACATTTGGGTGTTTCTCTAGTGAAAAGTGTACCCTGGGGCCCACATGGCTTCAATTAGTGCCACATGGCAAGTTAGGGCCATGAATTTATAAAGGGGAATGGTTTTCTTGTAAATGAATTCAATCATTGTGGAATTTGGTTATTATTTCGTTGTTAAAGGATTTGGTTAATTGTTTAGCCCTAGAGACTGAGGAGCCATTAAGTATTGAGGAGTGGACTCTGGACTGGTTAATGGTGTGATTATTTAGTTAATCATACTGAAACGAATGCATTCTATTTGGGTGAGCCCTAATGGCTCTTAGGGTTTTTTGGCCCTAATTATGGCTTGGTGCCATGGAGTTTTGGTGTTTTGGTGGGGAACTCAGTTCGAATATGGTCATAGATTCTCGATTTCAGCTCCAACACTCATTGAGGGGTTTATTTCAGTTTGGATGTTTGGCACTTAGAAATTGGACATCAACAAAACTCGTGCAATTATAGGCTGAGATTGTTCTAGCCAACTGTAAGTCACCCTGGAAGGTGGGAAATGACGAGGGACTCACACTGCACCACTTGGGTACAAGTCAAGGGAACATGAGCATGTGGCTAGAGATTGAGGCTATTGTGGCTGGTTCTATGGCCACGGTTTATACTTTATGTAACAATTGTCTCCTATGGAGTTGTTGCCTGAGCTTGGAGGTGACCTGCGTTTGAAGCTATAAACCACAAAGTCTATGGATGAAAATAACGTGGAAAGGTAGTAGCCAAGAAAAATTTTCATTCATAAAATTAAACCATCAAAAAGACTAAAGCGTCATATACTTAATTTCTCGCTTGGGAATGAATTTGAGATCTAGATGAAACGTAATGACTTTTCTTTATGGAAACTTCATTGAATTTCTTTGTGTTAGAAAACAACTTGGAAAAATTCTTGGGAAGAGAGGAATATTGTTCATTTCCCTAGGTACATACACTTTTTGCACCGAGAGGTGCATTCTACAACCCATCATGACCCCGATGTGTAAGTATTTCCATGCTCAAAGTTAAATTTTAGTTAATGTTGACCAACATAGAAATAAGAAAATTAGAAATCCAAATAATGTTTATGTTTGTCTCTCCAATAAATAATAATAATGAAAATAGAAAAAATTAATGTTGGCCAAAATAAAAATGAAAATAACCATACAAATATATATAGAAACTACAATACAATTATCTCATGCCTGTAGATAAGAGAATTACAATACAATTATAAAATTACAATACAATTATCTCATGGGTTCAAAAATTCTTTTATCATATAAGTTTGAATTTGACTAGATCATAAATTTATCTTCAACAAAAAAATTTACCACACTAAAATTCCAAATTAGGTAAAATTTTAAACATCTTTACTATTTACTAAAGCCACTACCATTTCTTAAATCAAAGTAAAAAGATTAATACAACACAAAGAATCCAAAATCTTGCTCTAAAATCTTTTAATATTTTTTTTAATTAATTATTTGTAAAATGAATCTTTAAAAAGGTATTATCCATATCTTAGAGATATATTAAAATCTCCATACGCATAAATATTTCCACATGAAAGTTGTAATATTTGAAAATATCCATTTGATGTAGTTTTATTATAAATTTTTTTATCATGTCATGTAAAAAACATCATTAATCTAATATGGATAATGAGAGATTATATCATTTATTAGTAATATTAAATCTAATATTAAATATTAATATTAGAGATATTATAAGATAAATATCAATAATAATTAATTAAACAACATAAATTTTATATAATAAAATATTTATATATTAATATATATTAACTCTAGATATATATGGGAGGGAAGAATGAAGACATAGAGTGATAGAGGTGGAGAAATAGAGGGAGGGATATAGAGAGGGAGTGACAAGGAAGAGATAAGAAAGTGTTTATACTTTGGGGTGAGATAGAGAGAAAAATAAGAAGATATGGAGAGAAGGGGGCAGGGGGAGAGAAGAAGAGAAGGAGGGAGATAGTGACAAAGTTGGAGAGAGAGAGAGAGAGAGAGAGAGAGGTAAGAAGAAAGACACATAGAGAGAAAGGTGGAGAGAGTGATAAGGGAGATGGAGAGAGAGGGAGAGGGGAGTGAAAGATGGAAGAGGGATAGAAGTGGGGAGAGATAGAGAGAAGGGGAAGAGAGAGAGAGTGAAGGAGAGGAAGAGGGAGGGAAAGATAGATACATATGGTGAAAGAGTGTGTATGTGTTTGGGGTGATATGAAAAGACAAAATAGAGATAGAGGGAGATAGAGATATAGATGGAAGGCGAAGAGAGAGAATAAGAGAGTGATAGAGAGAGGGATAAATAGATAAATATGGAGAGAGAGTGCATGTGTGTTTGGGGGGGTGAGATAGAGAGACAAAGAAGGAAATATGGAAGGAGGTATAGATATACATGGAGCGGGAAGAGAGGGAAGAAGATTTCTTGCACTATATGCATTGATTTCAATGTAGATAGTGATTTCTAATCCTATTTAGTTGCTTTCACTGAAGGAGATAAACTAAATTAGAGGGAGGAGGAGGAAAGAAGATAGAGAGAGAGAGGGAGACACAAAGATGGAGGGGGAGAGGAGAGAGAAAGAAGGAAGAGGGGGGGAGATAGTGACAGGCTTAGAGGGAAAAGAGAGAGAGAGAGAGAGAGAGAGAGATGGGGGGAGAGAAAGGGTTAGAGAGGAAGGATGAGAGGGACTGATAAATATATGTATTTTCCACATTTTTGAAGATTGCTAATTTCAAATTACTGAGAAGGGGAGAGTGGGAGGGAAGAATAAAGACATAGGGAGAGAGAAGTCAAGAGGAAGAGAGGGAGTGACAAGGGAGAGATGGATATAGTGTGTGCATGTTTGGGGGTGAGACAGAGAGACAAAGAAGGAGAGATAAAGGAAGATATAGATATAGATGGAGGGGGGATAGAGGGAAGAAGATTCCTTGCACTAGATGCATTGGTTTTATCATACATGGTGATTCCTAATCCTACTTGATTGCTTCCACTAGATGCATTGATTTCTATGTAGAAGTTGATTTTTAATGATATTAGATTGCTTGCACCAGATGTATTAATTTCAGTATAGATGTTGATTTCTAATCCTATTTGATTACTTGGACTAAATGCATTGGTTTCAGTGTAGATGTTTTCTAATTCTATTTGATTGGTTGCATTAGATGCATTGATTTCAGTGTCGATGGTTATTTATAATCCTATTTGATTGCTTGTACTAGATGCATTGATTTCATTGTAGACGATGATTTATAATCCTATTTGATTTCTTACATTAGATACGATGTTGATTTCTAATGATATTTGATTCCTTGCGCTAGATGCATTGATTTCCATGTAGATGTTGATTCCTAGTCCTAATTGATTACTTGCATTAGATGCATTGATTCCAGTGTAGATGTTTTTTCGAATCATATTTGATTGCTTGCATTAGATGCATTGATTTCAATGTAGATATTTTTTCGAATCATATTTGATTTCTTGCATTAGACGCATTGATTTCAGTGTAGATCTTGATTTTTTATTTGATGTAACTGGATGTATGATGGTACATTAATTTGAAGGTGATTGGATTAACAGTGTTATTGATTTTAGTTTAATCACAAAAAAATATTGACAATATGCATTTATTTTTGTGTTATAGTAATTCAACCTATTATTGGAGAGCAAGAGAGAAAAGATAATATGTTTACTACAATAGTTTGAGTTAAAGATTTGAATGGCTTACAATTTCATCTGCACTTTTCATATAATCAATATGAAAATATGGCAAAACTAACAGGGGTGACAATAAGAATAGTAGAAGAAAATAGTTTGAGATTCACAATGAAGACTATTTTTAATTGACTACATTCTTATTATTCATATTTTTTTCCATTCAACCCTATTACATTGTCACTTTGCATTCAAAATTTTTATTTCATCATTTTTCATAATTAAAGTTATTAACAATATCTATCATCTCAGCGGTCTAAGGTAACTAAGAAAATTTAAAATTAAAACTACTCTTCAAAATATAATTAGTAATACTTGGAGGGATACTTTTAAGAATTAATTAGTTGTCAAAAATTGTGATACCTAAATAGTAATACCTGGAAGGCCACTATTAAGAATTAATTAGTTGTCAAAATTGTTATACCTAAAATTAAAATTAAATGAAATAGATGCGCAGTATCAATCCTCATGCAAGCTATTGAGAAGATTCTCTTCCTCCTTCATCACCAACTAATTACCAATAGAAAATTACATACACATAGAAGTATAACACAAAAATTGTAACATTCATAAACATTACCATCCAAACCCAAACACAAAAACACACAAACCACTCAAAGCATCCAAACACATACATACAAAAACCACTCAGAACATCCAAACATAGACTTATGTACCATTCAAGGCAAGCAACATAGACTAAATTAAAGAACAAAATTATATGGTCATGTTAGGAAAAGGAAACATAAAGTAAATTTCAAAGTATGAAATTTATCTCAAACATATACATAATAATGATAATCTAAAAATATGACATTGTTGCTCAAGTAGATCCATGTAACTCCGATCTATCTTGTGCAGAGAGAGATCAAATCCCTAGAGGTGCAAATCTTTCATCAAATTCTAAAGTGCAAAAAGAAGGTTTTCACCACTAGAGATTTGATCCCTCTGGGCGCATAATAAATCCCGAATTAGATAGATCTAAACTGGTATATATACACATATAAATCCATGGCTAGAGCCTATTAAATGACTTATAAAGCAATGGGTGAGGCCTATTTAACGTTAATAGATTCCCTTGGATTTGCTTCTCTGTTATGTCAAAAAAACTAATCATGGTACTCTTGTTATATTTAATATACATTCATTTCCTTCCCCACTAGTTGCTTTCTGGCGCAGGTGTGTGCAGGTGTATTACATAACATGAAAACAAGTGGTGGTGTCATACGCCTCAAATTCGTTGAACAACTGATTTCAACAACACCTTACTGCATGAAATGTCCCAGGAATACCAGGTTGATCATTCATCTTACTTTATTAAGGCGGTGAACGAAATCATCATGTAATGTAGGAGCATTCTGATCAGGCTGTCATTAGTTTGATAGAAGTTTTAGAGAATGTATAAGGTACTGAAGAGCTCTTTGCATTGGATGGGAACATGGAAGTATTACTTGAACAATGTGGTGAGAAGCTTTCTCATTCATTATTTCATCATGTATTGATCAGGTTCTCGCATGCGAGAAAACCATCCTTCATGTTCTTCATTTGGGTAGGGCAGCGGAACGAAGCAGTTCATGACAATGTCTGAACTTTTGAACGAGATGACCAAAATGGGATTTGTTTTGACAATTGAGACCTTCGAGGTCGCCATCAAGGCCTTTGCAACTGCCAAGGAGATGAAGAAGGCGGTGCAAATGTTTCATCCAATGGAAAGATATAATTTCGGTGTCAATTTCAGTGCTTTGAACTTTCTATTGGATGCTTTGAGCTGGGTAAAACTAGCAGAGGAAGCCCAAATGTTGTTGGAAAGAATGTGGGGTTGACTATTCATTCAAAATTTCATTCAATATAGGATTTGATGCATGGTTGGATCATGGCATTTCAATATCTATTTTTCGATTTTGCGAGTGGAGCTCCTTGCTTAACTTATGCTGTACTAGTAGATATTTATGCAGGGTCCGGTGGCTCTGGTTTAATGGTTGGGCGGGGAAGTTAGGTTTTCACTGATTTTGTAGTGCAATTCCAAACAAAACTATGTACGATTGAGAGTAGTTCAGAGACGATTTCTTTCGTTGAAAAAAATAAATTCAACGAAATAAAATAATCATAGAGATAACATACCAATCAGCTAAGTTTGGAGCCAATGTCAAGCTCAACGAACATAAGAAAATAATGTTTCCAGCATACCCTATCACCATCGGGGCTTCTGCTCTCATGGATTTTACTGCAGCCATGAAAGACGCAGGCGGGATGGACTTCTACAAGTTACAGTAAGAGGATTTCTAAGTTTACGACCCATCGAATAAGATCTTCAATCATTTCAAACAACAGTTTGATTACACGAAGAAAATTATAACATCTCTGCATTTTCGGGGGCTTGGCCCGAGAGGTAGTTGACGTAAGTAATGTTTAATTTCTATGAGGCAGGGCTACCAGCCATGGAGCATGGATGATGCAAAGAGCAGGGAACCTTGACGGGTAAATGAAACCCTCTAATATCGGAACACAGGGGCCTCGTTAAATGACATGCATGTTTGGGTCTGATTGCGCTGACAACCGTTGGATGGATGCGATCTTGACCATCAAATCCATTGGGGTTCACCTTGCCACTAATATTCGAGCAGGTTTGAGATCTGATGTCATCTCAACCGTCCCATCTGCCGATCTCCATCGTCAATAAAACAAATGCGTGGTTGGTGGGGTCCACGTTTCAATCAGAACCGTGTAAAGTTATGCTCTTCCAACGCCATCAATTGTATCGTTATGTGGGGCCGTCACGACCAATGTTCAAAATTGAACACGTCACAATCCGTTAAGAGGCCTCTGGAACGTCAAAGAAGTGCTACGAGAAAATTCCCGGTCTAAAGAATGTAAATATTGATTTCTACCAGTTTTTAATAAAATTTAAATAATATTATAAAATGTCATAGGATAGGTCGAAGATTGGACCAGTGGATAATTGATCCCCGGGCCCCCATTGCTACTTTCCTTGTTCAACTTGATTCATAAGGGTACGCAGAAGGTTATTGCAACGCAACCTAATGGAGGTTGTTGCTATAAAACTTGATCGAAAAATAGTTAAAAGGTAATTGTTTCCTCTTAGTGCTAAGGGTATTCTAAGAAGAGGGAGTTCGGATACTCAATACTGGAAGTTTAACAATCACCCGTATGAAAACTGAACTGAAATTGCCCCAAAATTGTTAGAGAAACATTGAAATCTTATTGAAAAATAGAAATATAGATAGAATAGACGGTATTGCAATGGATGGAAGAATGTTGTCTCGTGGTCCTTTGTTCGGTGCCCTGCAACTTCATCATCTTTCTCATCAGCGTCCTATTATGGTAGGTCCCATATCAAATACTTACCCCATGTGATTATGAGTCGGGAGGCTAATGGGCAGCAACACTGCGTAGCCCTCGGAAACCCGAGAAACGTTAAGGCTAAGCCCTCTTTGAGCGATGAGGACGAGCATAGTGAGGATGGAACAAAGGCCCATATGGGAAAGAAGGGTTCCTCCCTGTGGCACCGAATGAAATGGATGGATGACATTGTTAGGGTTTTGATTTCTGTGGTTTCATATGTGGGTGAGGATGATTACGATACTAAAGATGGGAATAAGAGGAAAGCTAGGATTTTGCAGAAGAAGGTTAGGTGGAAGTCTATGTCAAGATTCATGATGGAAAAGGGCTATAGTGTTTCTCCATAGAATTGTGAAGATAAGTTCAATGACCTTAGGAAAAGGTACAAGGGATTGAGTGATTTCCATCGAAGGGGTAGTGCTTGTGATGTAGTTGAGAATCCTAGCATTCATGATGGCATGGATTTGAACCCAAGATAAAGGAGGGTGTCCGGAAGATACTGAGCTCTAAGCATACTTTTTACAGGGAGACGTGAGCATATCACAATGATGGCAGGATTGATGCAGAATCTAAGCATAGTGTGATGCTAGCGTGGGAAAATATGAGAAGCGAAGAGAGGAATGAAGTGATTTGGTCGATGACAGAAAAGATAGATGATGATTGGAATGCAGATGAAGACACAAAGGATGAAGAGGAGCATGAGGAGAGGGACAAAAATCACGGGGGTTTCGAGATTGAGGGTGAGGTCAGAGAATTCATGAAAAAACGAAAAGATGGTTCAGGGGATGTATGGAGGGACACAGGAAGGAAAAATATTGAAGGATCCATACAATTTCAATTAGGAGATAATGAGTGCTTTGCAAGATGCTACCAGGATAGAAGGGAAGAAATGGCAATAGATGAGAAATCAGACCTTGCAATTGGCAGAGCAGAAAATGGGTATTCAAGTTAGGGAACTTGAAAGTGGAAGAGGCTTATGAGTTCGAAGGATAGATAATTCGAGAGGTTTAAATTGGAGAATGAAAGAATGAAACGTGAGATTGAGCAATTAAAACTTCAATTGAAGGAGGAACTGGGTTTTGAATTGAAAAGGTCAGAGGCATCTATTTCCTCTCCGTCTTCCCTTCAAATGGGCCAAATACACATAAGAGAGCAACACGATATACACAGAACAACGCGTTCAGTGCATTGGAATTGTACAAGCATGAAATGCAGCTTATCACGAACCTACCATTATCTGGTAGTTCATAGAGTTGCAAGACATGGTGAGCTCTGCTTCAGTTACTGAGTATTTTACAGGTATGCTTAAAACATACGAAAGCACATAAGTCTTCAATGAACTTAATAAAGCCTATAACTGATGCTTGATTTTGTCAAAAAGGCGTTTTGTGATGCACTTAAGCTTATATAGTTAACCTAAAAAACCTCGAGCCTGGTGGTTGCTAGGATAAACATTCATGAAGCTCGTGGATGGCGAAACTTTGTTTTCTGTAGAGAGTTGTAAACTAAGCTTGGAAGCACAATTCTTTAAGATTTTTCTCCGATTTAAAAACCTTGTGAATAGTTGATATAAATGCATTTTTGTAGCGCTTCATAAAAAATTCCCACTTATTTACTGTTCAGACACAAGCCAGTTGACATTAAAATTTATTCCAAAGATACAAATTAGAATACCGACTTTTCAAAACAAAGATCCTTTCCATCAATAATCTTTCTTCACCTCAAAACCTCAACTACGTGAGAATAATATGACTAATCGGCTACCTTTTAAACAATCTTCTCACAGGACTTACTGGTTCAAATCATATGCAATGGTTGTTGAGCTGCTTTCGTTTCTTACTGTTATGTTTGTGAGACTTTTGTCTCATAGGTCACCTCCTATATATACACATACATCCCTTTGATTGGATATAGTTGTTCCATTTTAATAATCTCATTTCTGTCTTTTTGATCTACAAAATCTATTCCAACACATACGTCAAAAACTTTTGACCATAAACCATGGAGAGAATCCGTGTAACTATCAGTTGAAACAACGCATATGAAAAGCATCATTACATCTTTCACACAAAGTTCTTACAATTTGATTGAAATTTTTTAAAGGCCTTCATTATTTGTTATTGGATTGGTTGATTGAATTGTTTGATGTTCCCGCTGCACGGTTAGTTTATCAGGCCTGCTAGATTTTTCCCCTTTGTTTTTTTGGGTGTCTTTTTCCCGGGAGAAAAAAATTCCTCCATTACTGAAAATGAAAATGATTACATCTAATAGTTTAGCATACAATCAAATGTGCACAAGTTCAGCCTGCAAAATACCTTCCAAATCATTACAAAACTACTGAAACACAAAAAACTAATTGGTTCAAGGGATCAGAAGAGAAAAACTACCATATACAGGGGTTCACTATACACCTTACAAAGCAATAACTAAAGACGTGAGGATCTCCTCATCCCTATCTTTGAAAACTCTTACATGGACAGAGCCTGGTTTTCCAAAACTAAAATTGAGTATCCGTAGATATTGATGTCTCTAAATACTCCTTCTAGAGCTATTGCCATTAAAAAGGAGACCAATTTGATCCCTGAATGTTGTTGGTCCAACTGCATAGACCACCCTCAAATCTGATTGTATGGGTCACAATTGTGACTGTTAGACAACTGCATAGACCATGAACAAGTGTGACTATTACTTTTCATGTCAAGCCAGCTAGCTGCTTCTTCTTTATTCATGGGAAATTGAAACTTTTAGTTGGTCCCCTGATATTTGTGTTATAATGAATTAATCATTGTAGTTTTGACTTGGAAAGGAAAAAGGAAAGGTGGCTGGGATCATCGGAGAGAATAGCCCATCAGACTTTAAACATCCCCTTCCGGGTTTTTCTTTTGTTGTATTTACATGTCATTCTGCGGAATGTAATTTTGTAAACATTTTCACAGATCCCCAAATATCGTTCACAACTTCCTTTGTACTTTCATTCAAACAGATTTTGTCACAAATCCATTTAGTTTTAGTAAATCCCCATTGTCTTTTTTTTTTCATTTTTCACTGACCATGAAAGTGCTCTTTACCCCTCGTTTCGGCATCAACCTGACATTTTTGGAATTCTCCCATGGAAAATCCACTAGGAAAAAGTACATAAATACAGAATAATGTTTAGATTACTTGCTACATGAACGAACTTGAAACTAATTTCTAAAGCCTAGAGTTGACCTATTCCTTCTCAGGATTTGCAAATATTATGCCACTATCATCATCTAATATATATCCGCAGAAAATTATTATTTTATTCAGCATCTATCTAGTGTTGAGCATTGGCCTGCTTGGAAGATATATTTTCCATTTCATGTGCAAGTTTAGGTCAATGGATATATTATTTTATTCAGCATCTATCTAGTGTTGAGCATTGGCCTGCTTGGAAGATATATTTTCCATTTCATGTGCAAGTTTAGGTCAATGGATAGTGATGGAAAACAAAATATTTTGAAAGAGCCTAGGGAGTTACCCCTTCTTATATGAAATAAAAACACAAATGTGGAATGGATGGTGTGAATAAAGTGTACTTTAATTGCCCTAATTTTGGTTACTCACATGTCCATTCCACTTAACATGGTGTTGGTATAACTATGATAACTTTTTATGTTGTGTTTTCGCTTTGAATGAGCCTATTAGTTGTGTGCTCAATTTGTCGATTCCACTTATACTTCATGGTGGGATTAGCCAGGCTACGCTTCACCCACTGTAAAGCAGATCATGCAATTGAAGTGAGTACACAAAAAATGCATGATTTACAATTACTGCAAAGATATAGTTATATTTCCTACACCTATAGCAGAGTGTCCATGATGTGGGGTCTCTTAACTTGACTTCTTACCAATTCCACAATCTTATAAAAAAATATTTCTTCCCCTTGCATTAGTTCTAGTACAATCATGTACATTCCTAATAGCTTGGATGGTGAAATCATTTTATATGAATATGATAAAAAATATTATATATGTTAACTACGATAATTAGTTCATCTTGCAAATGATGGTCACACGAACGTTTATGTTTTGGTGGTGCAGTAGAAGTGCATTTAGAGTGTAGGATTTCAGAGCGAGAAGAGAGTGTCTTTGTCTCTCGCCTGCTAGTGCATGCAACGACATTGAGATGTGCAAGATATTCTCCAAATACATAGATCATGTTGTTGGTTGGAAATGTAGACTTGTCTTGGTTTTGAATTGTTTAGGGGACATTGGAACAAAATATTCAATAAAACTATGACCATAGACGCTCTTTTCATATTGAAGGCTATTTAGTTAAAATATGGGTATGCATTGTTAAAATGGTTGATTCTCGAAAATAAAAGTATCTTCGTTACTTTTTAAAAGTTGCAAAGAAAATATAAGTGGTCCAAAATATTGTTGCAATTTTCAAACTGCAAGAATACTTAAGCAACACAAAGAAGTTGTCAAAGCACAAATTAATTGGGTCAAACTGAGTTGAACACTACAACCATTTCTTTTTAAGAATTTAATTTATTTAATAGAAATAAATTTGAATGAAAATGAAATGCAAAGATAATATACTATTGTCAATTGATTTTTTTTTTTTTTTTTTTAATTTTTTTTTTTGGAAGGGCGACATGAATGTCTGCCTTTCTAATTGAAATAAGCCAACCTTCTTTGATCATTGTCATGATTTAATTACATTATTATGTTTAGGTTATTGTGGAGCCGGTACAGCCGATGGACGTGGGGAGTGAGTCGAAGTTTTCATATATTTATAATAAATATATACTATATTATTCTATCTATTATCTTATATATATATATATATATCTATATTATATTATATATATTATATATTATTTATTTCTTAGAGGAGAGAAGGAGGGAAGAGAGAGGAGAGAAGATGTGTTTTGGATGGTTGAATAAAATATAATCCATCGTTGTGTGGATGCAACATTTTATCTTATAGTATATTTGTATTTATGTTATGTTGGTGGTTGGAATATTTAGTGGGACATGTGGCATGTTGCTAAGATGTTGAGGTGACACTAGGTTTTGTATGGGCTAAGATTGCTGTGGATTCCATGATAGGATAATATTAGTATATATTATATTTTTTTATATTTATTATAATAATTATATATATATATAATACCTATGGTCATAACATTAGCATATGTGGTTGGCTTACTGGCCACGTGGAAGGGAATGGGAGGCCAATAAACCAATTTTCCTCCAATGGGAACTGGAGCGATTTTAGCAGAACATGTAGGACTTACCAACAATGATAAAGAGGTTTGTATGCCGAGAATTAATAGTAACCAACAGAGGAGAAAGGTAGTTACAACCCTTGTAGAAGTAGGTTGATTTGAAATTTCATATATAGAAGAATGAAAGAAAATCACTTGAACTTTAGAGGGCCATAATTTTTAGCCCATATATCAGAATTTGATATATAACGAGTTGATAGAAACGCAATTTTGAGAATATTGCATCCATCTACCCAAATTTTTAATTCCGGGCCAAAATTTCTAAGAAATTTTAGAAGAAAAATACAGGATTCCTACACAGGAAAAAGATGGCCTAATTGGCTATAGAGTTTCAGAAGGCGTAATTTTTTTCCTAGTATCGAAATGACACAAACATACAATCAATAAAAAGTTATTAAAAAAGTCAATAATCTAGAACACCAAAAACCTAAAATAGGATGATATTTGTGAGGAATAATATCACCAGAAGCTATACATATTCGAAAATAAGAAATCCAGTTAAAACTCCTACAGGGCATAACGTTTCACCTAGGTATCAAAATTTGGGAAGTGAGTAGTCAACGGAAAGCTATTGACACGAAGAACATGTTGGTAAAATCGTAATTGAAATATGGGCAGGAATGTGGAGAAAAATGGCACATAAAATTATAGGCTATAACAAGGTCATGTTGCCTTTAACAACGACATAAGTTTCTAAAAGAAAGGATTGGATATATAGCTGCATATATGACATGACAGTAGATACAAGTATATATGTAATGGTAGAAATTATGTGAGATGTAGGCGGTCAGTAAAATAGACAAGAATAATTGGAAAAGCCATGAAATAGGATAATAATGTTGTTGACCTCATGTTATGAAAGAAATTGAACAAGACTATTTCTTTAACCTTTCCCTTTGATATTTTATTTTAAAATATTAAACATGATATATAGGTTTATGTGTTGTTTATGCACATATATATGTGATGCATGATCATGTGTGTGATGCATGATCATGTGTATGATGAATGCATGGTAGGTTACAAAATTATGCTAAAGTGATTAGGAAATAGCTAATATGAAGAGCTAGTCATGGTTGTTGTCTTGTTCATGATGCAGTTGTTGACGATATCAACTATATGGAGAACTAACCTTGTATGTGTATGCTCTTGAAGGCCTTAGAAAGATGGATCACTCGAGGGACTATTAATCAGTAAAGGGGATGCCTAAGCCTAGGAATTAAAGTATGAAGAGAAGAGAGGAGAATATAATAAAAGAAAAAATAGAAGAGAAGAGAAGAAGAAGTGAAGAGAAGAGACACTTGATATCATTGAATCTCCTATGTATAAGAGAGTAAAGTGGATTATGGATGGGATCGAGGGGTAGCTAGGGATCCTCGAAAAATAATAGGTTGGACGATGTTGAGGTTTTTCACCCTCACTGGAGGAGGATAATGAGTATGTACCTGATGATGGGCAGATAGGTTCCCAATGAAGTCAATGCCATAATTATCCCTACAAATAAGTATATGCTAAAGAAATAAGTCAGTGGAAGGAATTATTCAGTGAATAATTCAGTGGTTAAATAGTTATTGAGTCCTAGGTGTGGACTCTAAAAATGACAAAGGTCTGATTATTCAATTAAACATACTAGATTGGATGCATCTTAGTTTGAGAGCCTATGTGGATCTAAGAGATTCAGGATCTAATTTATGGTTGTGGTAGCCATGGAGTTATGGTGGGAATTCAATTCGTACATATTCATTTAGTCCTAGGTTTGGACTTTGTAAATGGCTAATCTACTGGTGAGCCCTGTGATTGGACTCTATAACCAACTAAGGCATGGTTATTCAATTATCCATGCCATAGTGGATGCATCCTAATCTGAAAGCCTTAGTGGCTCTAGTTTATGGCTCAGGTAGCCATGGAGTCGAGGCTCCACCTCAGGGGTGATCGATTGCTAAAAGGAAAGGAACGAGATGGTCTATGTTTGGGTGGGACATTAGATGTTCACAACCAGCTAATATCATGAACATATAAGTATTAATTCAATTACAATGTCTTATGGTTTTTGTGTAGGAATGCAAGAATTAGAAATTGAAAATTTTAAGAACAAAATATTTGTGAATTGATTATTAATTTTATGAATAGAGAATTATCTCTAGCAGTCATAAAATCAAGATTTGATTTTGGTAAGTGTAGCATTGAGAATGGTGTTTGGTGTCCCAAGGTGGGAGATGTGAATGATGGCAAATAAATCCAGTTGTATAATCATACATAATAAGTATTGGAAAAGCAACACCTAGGGTTACAGATAAGGTTCATGTAAAATTTCAGGATAAGATATAATAGTTTTGAAGAAAGAATTGCATACGTGAATGACAAATAGAGAGGTTGTCATGAATTGAATGTAGGAGCTTTATGTGATGAATGTATGTAGATTTCATTAAAGAGATATAACTAGTGTAACTGAGTATAGGGGAGTATAATCAAGACACAATTTGGTAGAATATTATAGCAATTTGTCATAGATAGGTGATGGAATTGTAACAAAATTACACTAGGTGAATTGATCACAAAAAGGTGACAAGCCCTTTGTAGGGAATTCGTTGCAGATAGATGACAAGATCATAACATGTTATAACATATTTATAATTGTTTATAACAAGTCTTGTGACAGTTTATTACATGATGATAGTAGGTTGTATCATGTCTACAACGAGCCTTTTAACAAACCTAGTATGTACGTTGTGACAATTCTTCCAACGAGTCTTGTCAGGTCACATGGACATACTAGGTGTCATCACAGGCCTATGACAAGTTTCTATCAAGTTGTAACATATTTTAAGATATAATTTGTATAAAGGTTGAATAAATCTTTTGACAGGTTTTGACAAGCCACAGGGCCATGCTAAGTATTACGGTGAAACTAATGACAAATTATGATAGGGTTTTATCACAAGTCATAACAGGGATAATTGGTCTTATAACCAACTATAAAAATTTGTAATAGGATTGATACAAATTTCTAGGATGGGATACTATATGAATTTAGAAAGGGAAACATGAATGAAGGCAACCAAAAATGTGAAAAGAAATATGTTTGCATACATGGGTTGAATGAAGAAATTGTATGCAGAAAAAATGTCTATAGTTGAGGCATTTGACAACCACTACAGATTTTGCGATATAGGAAAATTATGATTTCCATATCATTTTTATATAAATTATTGTGTCTAATCTATTGTATATGTTAACTTCCATAAATAACAATAACAATTGATTAGACTATATATATATATATATTTATATATATATTGTTTCTGATGTTAATTCCA
>APFE030190343.1:74155-143365 GCA_000404065.3 Pinus taeda
GGTTTGAGCTTATGATGGGGTCTGGTAAGGCATTCTTTCTACAAATGCAACCAAACTTTATCACCCACCTAAAACTTGTGTGACATTTGATGTTGATCATGTCACTGCTTGTATTTAGAATTTTCTAGAATGGAGTGGTGATATATTGTCTCATTGGGTAGAGGTTCTTTGCGAGTCAGATCGAACGAATGCTTGACTTGACAGTGTAATGCTACCCCTATCAGTGAGGAGAAGATGTCCCTATATCCTTTCATGATCATATCCACCTACTTATGTTGCATGGAGGAACCCTTCCCGGGGGCCATGGATGTGGCTATGATCTTCCCCTTACTTTGAGAGCAAACTAGAAAAAAAATAAATTTCCTAGTATGGGAGATGGTCTTGCTGTCTTTCTTAGCAGAGATCAAAAAAGTGGCGGCAGGTGGGGCTACCTCCGGTATCATGTATAATGTATTAAAGAAATAAATAATAACAACATGAGGCCTTGACTCATACACAACATGTCGCTTCCACAAGTATGGTTGGCCCAATAATACATCGCAAACATCAGGAGGTGCAACATCACACAATACCTCATCTGTGAAGGGCTTGATGCTATAGGGAAGGCAGCACTGTTGGTAGACTCGGAGATCTCGTCCTCGGTGAAGCCACCCGATGTCGTACGATTGCAGGTGTGGTATGGTTAGTAGTCCCAATCGCTTCACGACCTATGCTGAAATGAGGTTCTTTTAGCTCCCATTGTCAATAATGAATTGCAGGGGTGAACCCTTCACCTACATTTGTTAGTGGAAAAGATGCTCCCCCTCCTATGGATCTTCAAGCTCATTCTTCTGGATCTTGGCGGTGGAAACACTGGCACTGGGCTCCACATCAATGATTTGCTTCCCATTGCCATTCCTCTTGTTAGGTTATGATTAACAGTCGAAACATGCATGTGATTATGAAGCCTTCAACTCAGCCACTAGTGACTACCTGGCCCATCACAACATTGTGCTGTGAGTAGCGCTCTTGTAGAACTCACACCACTTCCCTGTTTCCTTCTTTGACTTCCTGGTGGTTTTCTTTTCTTCCATCTTCGACAAGTTTTCTTGGGTCACGTCGTCTTGGACTTGTCCTTGGTTTTGTTGTTTGGGGAATCCTTTCCCTTGCTTTATATTCGCGGATCCAAAGTATCGCTTCTTCTATTTGAACTTCTGCTCGATCTTGACAGCATATCTGTACGTCGTGCCGAGCGAGGAGATATCCAAGAACTCCATCTCATCCTAGATGTATCTATGTAGGAAGCCACAGTAACTAAGTACCAAATGTTTCTCAGAATCCTTGATACCCAACTTTGTGCAAAGGGTATGAAAAACATTAGTAAACTCCAACACATCTTGGTCCCTTCCCTGCCGCAGCGTGGTCCACTTTATGTATTTGACCTTGTAGCTCCCGATAGGGTAGTACTGCTCCTTGATGGCATCCTGGAATGAATTCCAAGTGGGAGAAACTAAAAATAGTGGGTTCGTACTTTCATCCTACTATTCACAATAGGTTTCCCACCAGTCCTTGATGTGGGGGGTGACTTTGAGAAGAGAAAAAGTAATCTTTTCTGGACTGGAAAAATCATGAAAAGAAAAATATCCTTCTAGTGGATTCAGCCATTTATCTACGGTGTTTGCATATATTTTACCCGCGAATATGGGGATTTCAATGTTAACTTGTACCTTAAAGGGTGTGGCATTTCCAGAGTAGTTGTTGGAAGCAAATGTGTCGCCCCTGGCTAGATGCTAAAGGATCTAGGAAAAGTTTTCCATCATTGTGTTCATTTCTTGCTCAAGGACTTCTTCGAGCAATATTTTGATATGATCTCTTGGCCTATCATCTTTCTTTTCATCCACCATGGGAGGTTGTTGAGATTTGCGAGGATGGTCTTGCAAAGTTTCAACTAGTTCAAGCCCTAACTCCTTATATCCCGACCTCATTGGGGACATGCGAAGAAAAACAGAAAAAGAGTAGACCGCTCTGATACCACTAATCCAAAGTTAAACATGAACACAAAAAATTACATATATAACCATAAATACAAATATGCAATAGAAATAACACTTCCTTTGATTAATATCAAATAATGAAATATGCTTACAAAAAATATGGAAATGAGGCTAACTCGGCGATGGTAGCTTATATCTGAGAAGATATGTGGTGGCTACATGCCCCTAAAATACCTTACAATGAGGCTCAAGGGCCTTTTTATTATTGAACAATAAGAGAAAATGCTAAGCAACCAAAACCCTAACCCGAGGAGATGTAAAACCAAGAGTTTATGGGTTCCGTTGGGGTAGTTGGGCATCCAACTTCCAAGGGTTGTGATTTGGTCATATTACATTCATTTGACACACATGATATCCCATTGGAAATATCTCTATGAGGAATATGGTGAAAAAAATGACATTAAAGGTCGCTCACGGTAGATTTCCAAAAAAAAGTCGTTTAGGGCCTCAAAACAGCTCCGGAAGTTTAGGACCCGAAAAATTGCCAAAAATAGTAAATTGTGCTACAATTAAGGAAACTGAAAAACTGAAAGAAACAATGGTGGGGGTCCAAGTGGAATTGGCAGGTGGCCACCACTATCCACATGGATCATTAGGTGTGTTGAAGATGATTCTATGCTTGTAAGCACTTCCAAATCCTGTGTAGGCACCAAAATTGGGAAGGATACCCCAAAAAGGAGCCATGGATGAGGACATGGACTTGAAGATACAGATTGTGAGGTCAAGTCACTCTGCAAAGACAGTTTGATAGTGTGGACATTTGATGCACCGAGGATAGTGCATAACTTAAAGGTGGGGGGGGGAATGTAATACCCTCACTTCTCTAATTTGATGTAATCAGTATATGTACTACCATATTTATGTTAGTGATATGGACATACTTAAGTATTGGTTTGGTGAGTCATAGTTACATTATTAGGCCTACATGTCCATGCGGTCATATAAGATATAATTTTGGGGCCACTGCGCCTAGATATTTATGTCAGTTTAGCTAAGTGGACGAAGGGATGAGTTTGTAAATAATATATGATTATTCATAATATTAATAAAATAAGGATGATTACGAAGCCCAGTCCACAAAAAGAGTATCGGGGGCATAACCCCAGAGACAAAGGAACAATTGGGTCTTTCTTTAGTGAAATATTCACCGTGGGGCTCACATGGCTTCACGGAATGCCACATGGCAAGTTAGGGCCATAAATTTTTAAAGGGAATGTTTTTTCGTATAAAGGAATTCTTTCATTCATGCATTTGGTTATTATTTAGTTGTTCAGGGATTTGTTTGATTGTTCAGTCCTAGAGACTGAAGAGCTAGAGATTCTTGAGGATTGGACTCTGGATTGGTTGATGGTCAGGTTATTCAGTTAATCATACCAAAATGGTTACACTCTATTTGTGTGAGCCTTGGTGGTGCTAGGAGCTTGGTGGATCCAAGGGTTTGTTGTCGCTAAATATGGCTTGGTGCCATAAAGTTCTGGTGGGGAACTTAGTTCAAATATAGTCAAAGAGTCTTGGTTTGGGTTCTAGCATAGATTATGTTATCACTAAGAAGTTTGACTTGGTTGTGGAAGAAAACTCACGGAGGAAACCTTTAAGACACTATGGGATTGAAAGTTGGCCCTTTAATCTAGAGAGGGATTTCTCCTTAACTTTACTAATAAAGCTTACTATAGTAGTAGGTTACTAATATGCTCATTGACCATATTTAGTTTGTAACAAATGAATTTGGTGTGGAAAGAAAAGAAGAGACACCATTGGGAATGGAGTTGCTAACATAAAAAGATATATTCTAGTCATAGGTCACTGTGAACAACTCTGAACAAAGGCAAGATAGATTATGCTTTCTTAGAAAAATTAACACCAAGGTATGGTAGCAGAATATAGAGAATAAACATAAGAAATATATCATTATGATTTCTAAAAATGATATTTATGCTGAAAAACACATAAGTATTTTGAAGAACATGAACTTGAGCATTCAATATGAATTCCAATGCATATAATTTTATTCAAATACTGAAAATTGATGGTCAAAGACATGGCTAAGGAGAAAATAAACATAGTAGAAGGAATAGAATCGAAATCATTCACACATGAATCTTTGACAATTGCTTATACGAAAATATATTAGTATCCAAAGTATACAACAATACACAAATATTTGGAATTTTCCAAAATTTTTGAACCCTTGTTCTATGTTTTGGAATAACTTTATAGAGAACTGCTTACAAACTGAAACCATGACTGTAGGAAAATTTAATTACAAACTATCTTTTAGGGAATATCTCTTATCTCTTATACTAGATCTAGTATGCATTTACAAAGATAAATACTTAATGTGCTATCTCTTGACTTCATGGTACATGATAAATTGCTCGTAATAAAAAAGTGCAATTGTAGCCATTAAAGCTATTGAAGGAAAGGAATAAAAATAGGTAATTGATATTCTTCCATAAAATTAGGTAATCCTTTGTCTTGTGCCTTAGAATCCTGCTCATATATTCATTACTATGCTTAGAATAACACATATTCTTAAAACTTTGATCTGATCCTCAAGAATGATAACAAATGTGTAAAAATATCCTCTAGATAACTTTAACAAAATTGATCCTTTCATTGCTCTAAAAATCCTACAAAATATTTGGGCACTGACAAAATAATTGGCGTATTTTGTGGGATAAAAACTATAAATAACATTGACAAAATAATTGGTAATATATATCAGGATGAAATCACGTAGTGCGCTACCAAAACAGAGAAAAAATGGTGCTGAAAAAATAATTTTCAGTGCAAAACAAAACAAACTAGTGTTGACAAAATAATTGACAATGCTCTATGTAAAACTCCTTAAATGAACACTGAAAAATTAATTGGCAATGTGGTTAAGAAAATCTCACTTGAGTTGTTCCACTATCCTCAGTAAAAGGTCTACCTCACCAGTTTGATTTTTTTCACCCTTTTAGTCTTTCTGCGCTTGTGGCCCTACTTCTTTTGATGTTTTTTCTTCTTCGAATTTGTAGGTTTCTCCTTGTTTGTTAGTAAATATTTGAGGGGTGTGTCATCTAGGTCAATGACCTCATTTTCTAGAGCAGGGTTTTGCCTCATTTTAAATTTGAGCTCGGCTTTTTTAGACAAGTATAGTATGAGGCTTTTGAATCCCATAAACTTCAACTAGGGTAGGTCCCTTTTTCTTATTCCATTGCACTATGTCAAATTTACCCTCGCCTATTTCACTATGTTCATCTTTTCCAACCCAAAATGGTTCAACTATAGGAATTTGTTTTGGAGGGTTTTCAACCTTGCCTTGCTCTGGTTCTTGGGGAGGGGACATGGTTCTCTCTCTCATGGTCGTTTTAGCCTTCCTAACATAATCCCTTTTCAATGCAGGTACTGGAAAAAAGGATTTTTAGTTTGTGACGCCTTCCTCTTACTTATGGTTTGAATGGAAGAGGATTCCCCTGAGGCTTTAATAGTTTTAATAGAACCCTATTTTTTCCCACGTTTACTAGTTTCAGGCTTAGGATTTACTATCTCAACAAAACCTCCCCAGTATAAAAAATGTTCCCATGTGTTATTTATCTTCTTAAAATGATCAACAACCAACATTTTGATAAGGGCTTTATGAAAACCAGAGTGGGAAGGTTACTTTGGCCTAGTTTGAATGTTAGCATACATTTTTCTCAAACTCATTAATAAAAAATATTGCATATTCATATGCACTTGCCCAAAAATGTGTGCGAGAAAATTAAAATGGTACATACCCATTCTGTGGTAAAACCATTCATAGGTGAAATATCTCTGAATAACATTCGAGGTCTCGTGTTATTATTTTTTAAGCTAGGACCTATCCACACCTAACCGCCAGGGTTTATCTCTATGCTCATCTTTGAGAAAAAATGGAATGTCGATACATGTTAGGGTTTGGTTCTTAAACCATTGATCTCCATCAAACAAGAGGCCTGTTACCTATGAAATTGTGTCCTCTGTGATTTGGAAGGAAAAAACAGTGATGCTAGCATTTTGTCCATTGAACCCCCCTACAAAATCTTGAGCCACTCCATTATGATAAAAATCACATCTGAAACAAAACTCTTCCTAGCCTGCTTGTCAAAATTGTTCCCAAAGTTCTGGGATGGCTTCAAGATCTTAGGGCCTTCCATCTCTCCTTTGTGCAAATGAATGCCTTTCCCCATGATTTCTAACAACAGGCCACAAAATATGTGGATAATGCTAAAATGGTGGCGGTAATCTTTGGAAAGAAGGTAAAGTGCATGAAACTTTTGAGTTGTGAAGAACCTAATTTGTTGGAAGTTCGGTTGGAATGATAACAAAATGTCTGCCTTATGCCTTAATCATCACCTCGGTAGCTCACTTGTAACGGATTAATGATTACTAGATGTTGTAGCTTAGGAGGAGATCATATGAACTACCAGCCCAGTACCCCGCACCATTGGCTGAATCATCTTGCTGACGTTTGATTTGTCAATGTCAAATTTTGTTGGATTATAGGCTACACTAATCATTAATTTTGCAGTGCTTTCGTTTTAGTATATGAACCATATCATTGCCATTTGATTTGTTAGTGATTCCCTTTATTTATTTTTCTGAAACAGTGGTGGCAAAATAATTTTCAACGTTTTCAAATTTTTTTAAAGAAAAGCTTTAAACAAGGATTTCAAGTTCCTAAACCTTTAATCTCAAATCTCAAACGATGATAAAAGATTGAGGGGTTTATTTTGGTTTGACTATTTGGAACTTAGAAACTAGACAATAGCAGAGCCCCTAAAGCTACATGATAAGACTGTTCTGGCAAACCATAAGTCGCCCTGTAAGGTGTGCATGACTGAGGGACTGAAGCTACAATACTTGGGTGATAGTCAAGGGAATGTGAGCTTGTGGTTTGAGACTAAGGCTGTTAGGGTTGGTGCCATGGCCAAGGTTTGTTGTTTTCCTTGTGGAGTTGCTTCCCCAGCTTGAGGATGGCCTATGCTTGGGAGGAACGTGGACAACCTACATTATTTGGCTCTTCGTTATCAGATAGCTGTATCTTTTGCAGTAATGTGTTGAATGGATATTTTATGTGTATTTTCATGAACACATATCAAACCCTAGAATGGATAATTGTTTATATATGAGTTATGTTTAATTAATGGTTTTTACATTAAAACCCTAGCTCAAGAATTCTTAGTGTTATTATGTTGATGAGGAAAATTTACTCCTATTGTGATTTATGTCTTCATATTTGTATGGGTTGAATGATATTTCTTTTCATGGAATATAGTATTGAAATTCATAACTATTAAATTAATCAGTCTAGGTTGAAATATATGTTAGTATTAAGAATGTACGCTTCTGAAAATACTCTCAGATAAATTAATGGTGTATGAAGTACTAGTTGAGTAGTGTTTCGCAGTAGGGGGCCAAGGACATGAGATTCAACATAGAAGGGGTTGTAGATGTGAAGTGGGGGATCACATCTTTCAAAGGGTTAAACCCATGAAGAGTTCCATAAAATATGGGAAAGGATCCAAATTATGAACTATTCTGGTGGGGCCTTTTGAAATCTTGTAAAAGATTAGACCTATAACTGGACATCTTGGTTTTCCTCCAATACTACATAATATACACAATGTTTCTCATGAATATGTTTTCAAAAATTATATTCCCGAGCATCTCGTATTTTTTATTGGAAACAAGTAAATCATTTGCAAGTCAACAATGACGGGGATTTGTGGATAAATCCCATATGTATATTCGACCATTCCATGTTCTACATTAACCGGGCAAAGGTACAATGGAAACATTATTATCTAAGTTCAACCACTTGGGAGGATATGCCTTCCAAATACTGTGAATTCCTATTTTTGTCAATTTAAAAACTTTGAGATGAATTTTTTCCTTAAGAGGGATAATTGTGTAATACCTCACTAGTATATGAACTTGTCACTTGTATTTGGAAGATACTTATGAATTACTTTAATTTGTTTCCTTAGGTATATGCTAGCATATGAGCTAGTGTTATATAATTTTTTTCCACATATTGTTGCCAAATTTGGCCCTCTTTAAATTGGGTTATATCTACAATTTATATTTGCTTAAACCCTCATCCTATAATTGCTTCTCTTATTCTATCTCTTAATACCCTTCTTCATGAGGATGATGTGCCCCTTAAAATTAACCTCTACCTCAATCTTTTAAATTCTCTGATCATAATCAACTCCACTTTGAAACATTTAAACATAACAATAATATAAATATTGACCATATTTGAATCACATAAAATGGTTAATCATTGGATAAAATTAAAGAATTTTAACAATAATGGGTAATCTTAATGATATAAAATACCTTACAAACCATATTAACTAATATTATATATCGATAGATAAGTATATTAATATGCATATGATCATATCATTTTTTTCATTATATAAAAATATTATCAATAAACTATTGATATATACATATATATGTTTAACATTAATTTAAGACATTATCACACTATCAAATATTATTAATAATCATATAATCGTATTACATGTGAAAATATCAATAAATAATAATGCCCATAAACAGTGGAAATTAAATTAAAATAGAAATTTTATTTCAAAACTAAAACCACTTTAAGTATACACAAATGTGAAATATCATGAGATGAAACTCCATAGGTTATGTTCCTAACATTTTTCTACTCAATAAGTTCTAGCACCATTAATCTTATTATTTCTCAACCCTTTGATACACCAGACTCACACATCACATTTAAATTTCACATAGCTCTCTACCCAATATTAAAACTTATTCATCTATTTATCTTCTCCTAAATTTATACTCTCTTTTAATTATTGATTTTAATCGAAATTTAAAAATAATTTGTATCAAAAGTTAAACATGAAACATGTTCCAATTTTTCTAGCGCTTTTCCATATACGAGTTAATTTTGGAACCAACCTTAATTCAACATCATTTCATCTGTGTTAAAAAAATGTATACTATAAAATATAAAATTAATGTAGTTATCATACATATGAAGAGAGGTACAACCTGGAAAATTTTATTTCATGATTATTTAAAAAAATTAGTGATACAACAAGGTAAGAAAATAAAGTTATTTCATTTTGTGTTAAAAATAAATATATAATTTCTATGGAATTAATTATTATCTTTATTTCATGCAGGAAAGTAAAATGAACGTGGAGTAAAGTTCTGGGCACAAATATTTCGGCTTGATTTGAATACACTACAACAAGCGAATAACTCATTTTGCTAAATTACATAAATTCAACGAGAATCCATTAATGTAAATTACCATTAATCCTATGATGGTTAAAGGAGAATCTATTAAAAAATTAATGTAAAATAACTCTGAATTACAATAAAAGGGTTGTAAGTTATGAAAGCAAGGAGCTTTGATGCAGGGATTGGCATTGTTACTTTGGAGACTCGTTTTTTAATTTGGAGTAGAATCACACAATGATCCCAAACTTTTTCATCTTAATAATGTGATAATTCCTATGTGCATTTCCTTTTGTGATGAATTTTTATTTTCTTTCTCATTTATTGATTTATGTGAAATTTAATAGTAATGGAATCTTTATGATGTTAAGGTATTTAAGTAATTAAATTTTCATTATTTTAACATTCAGTTAAAAGTATTCATGCTATTTAGAAGAAAACATTTGATATTTATTCATTTACTATATCTATATTGGGTTATATTTGGATACGCATTATCATATGGTTCATTGAATGCATTAAATGAGTATGTTTTAAACATCACGCTAATTATTTTTTTTTGTGTTGTATTTCCTTATTTTTGTTTTATTTTCTTTTAGTATGTAACTAATTTAATGTGTGATTTCTCATTGTGAGGGTTTCATATATAAGATATTTTAGAATCACATATAGTTACTGATGAGTTTGAATTCAAACATTCTTCTTATTATATATTCCTCCCGATGTTTTTTCTATTTTCAAATTCAATAACTAACTCGACATATCATCAACGGTTCTTATTATTGTAATATTTTTTATTCTTACTAATTGGAACTTAAACATGAACACAACAAATTACAGATATAACCATAAATACAAAGATGCAGCACAAATAACACTTCATTTCATTAATAAGAAATAAAAAACTATGCTTACAAATAGAATGGAAATACACTGGCTCGGATGATGGTAGCTTATCTTTGAGAAGAGAAGTGTTGAGTACATGACTCTGAGCTATATTACAATGACGTTCAAGGGCCTATTTATTACTTAACAACAGGGGAAAACCCTAAACAACAAAAACCCTAACCCCAGGATATGGAATGCCAAGATTTTGTGGGCGTCATTGGGGTTAGTTGGGTAGCCAACTTCTTGGGGTCGTAACTTGGTCATACTATATTTGTTTGGTGCATACAATATCTTGTTGGAAATGTATCTACGAGTACAGATTATTTAACAACAGGCCACAAAATATGTGGATAATTCTAAAATGGTGGCGCTAATCTTTGGAAAGAAGGCAAAGTGCATGAAACTTTTGAGTTGTGAAGAACCTGATTTGTTGGAAGTTTGGTTGGAATGATAACAAAATGGCTGCCTTATGCCTTAATCATCACCTCGGTAGCTCACTTGTAACGGATTCATGATTACTAGATGTTGTCGCTTAGGAGGAGATCATATGAACTACCAGCCCAGTACCCCGCACCATTGACTGAATCATCTTGTTGACGTTTGATTTGTCAATGTCAAATTTTGTTGGATTATAGGCTACACTAATAATTAATTTTGCAGTGCTTTCATTTTAGTATATGAACCATATCATTGTCATTTGATTTGTTAGTGATTCCCTTTATTTATTTTTTTGAAACAATGGTGGCAAAATAATTTTCAACGTTTTCAAATTTTTTTAGAGAAAAGCTTTAAACAACGATTTCAAGTTCCTAAACCTTTAATCTCAAATCTCAAAATATGATAAAAGATTGACAGTTTATTTTGGTTTGACTATTTGGAACTTAGAAACTAGACAATAGCAGAGCCCCTAAAGCTACATGATGACACTGTTCTGGCAAGACATAAGTTGCCCTGTAAGGTGTGCATGACTGAGGGACTGAAGCTACAATACTTGGGTGATAGTCAAGGGAATGTGAGCTTATGGTTTGAGACTAAGGCTGTTAGGGTTGGTGTCATGGCCAAGGTTTGTTGTTTTCCTTGTGGAGTTGCTTCCCTAGCTTGAAGATGACCTATGGTTGGGAGGAACGTGGACAACCTACATTATTTGGCTCTTCGTTATCAGATAGATGTATCTTTTGCAGTAATGTGTTGAATGGATATTTTATGTGTATTTTCATGAACACATATCAAACCATAGAATGGATAAATGTTTATATATGAGTTATGTTTAATTAATGGTTTTTACATTAAAACCCTAGCTCAAGAATTCTTAGCGTTATTATGTTGGTGAGGATAATTTACTCCTATTGTGATTTATGTCTTCATATTTGTATGGGTTGAATGATATTTCTTTTCATGGAATATAGTATTGAAATTCATAACTATTAAATTAATCAGTCTAAGTTGAAATATATGTTAGTATTAAGAATGTACGCTTCTGAAAATACTCTCAGATAAATTAATGGTGTATGAAGTACTAGTTGAGTAGTGTTTCGCAGTAGGGGGCCAAGGACATGAGATTCAACATAGAAGGGGTTGTAGATGTGAAGTGGGGGATCACATCTTTCAAAGGGTTAAACCCATGAAGAGTTCCATAAAATATGGGAAAGAATCCAAATTATGAACTATTCTGGTGGGGCCTTTTGAAATCTTGTAAAAGATTAGACCTATAACTGGACATCTTGGTTTTCCTCCAATACTACATAATATGCACAATGTTTCTCATGAATATGTTTTCAAAAATTATATTCCCGAGCATCTCGTATTTTTTATTGAAAACAAGTAAATCATTTGCAAGTCAACAATGAAGGGGATTTGTGGATAAATCCCATATGTATATTCGACCATTCCATGTTCTACGTTAACCAGGCAAAGGTACAATGGAAACTTTATTATCTAAGTTCAACCACTTGGGAGGATATGCCTTCCAAATATTGTGAATTCCTATTTTTTTCAATTTAAAAACTTTGAGATGAATTTTTTCCTTAAGAGGGATAATTGTGTAATACCTCACTAGTATATGAACTTGTCACTTGTATTTGGAAGATACTTATGAATTACTTTAATTTGTTTCGTTAGGTATATGCTAGCATATGAGCTAGTGTTATATAATTTTTTTCCACATATTGTTGCCAAATTTGGCCCTCTTTAAATTGGGTTATCTCTACAATTTATATTTGCTTAAACCCTCATCCTATAATTGCTTCTCTTATTCTATCTCTTAATACCCTTCTTCATCAGGATTATGTGCCCCTTAAAATTAACCTCTACCTCAATCTTTTAAATTCTCTGATCATAATCAACTCCACTTTGAAACATTTAAACACAACAATAATATAAATATTGACCATATTTGAATCACATAAAATGGTTAATCATTGGATAAAATTAAAGAATTTTAACAATAATAGGTAATCTTAATGATATAAAATACCTTACAAACCATATTAACTAATGTTATATATCGATAGATAAGTATATTAATATGCATATCATCATATCATTTTTTTCATTATATAAGAATATTATCAATAAACTATTGATATATACATATATATGTTTAACATTAATTTAAGACATTATCACACTATCAAATATTATTAATAATCATATAACAATATTACATGTGAAAATATCAATAAATAATAATGCCCATAAACAGTGGAAATTAAATTAAAATAGAAATTTTATATCAAAACTAAAACCACTTTAAGTATGCACAAGTGTGAAATATCATGAGGTGAAACTCCATAGGTTATATTCCTAACATTTTTCTACCCAATATGTTCTAGCACCATTAATCTTATTATTTCTCAACCCTTTGATATACCAGGCTCACACATCACATTTAAATTTCACATAACTCTCTACCCAATATTAAAATTTATTCATCCATTTATCTCCTCCTAACTTTATACTCTCTGTTAATTATTAATTTTGATTGAAATTTAGAAATAATTTGTATCAAAAGTTAAACATGAAACATGTTCCAATTTTTCTACCGTTTTTCCATATACGAGTTAATTTTGGAACCAACATTAATTCAACATCATTTCATCTGTGTTAAAAAAAATGTATACTTTAAAATATAAAATTAATGTAGTTATCATACATATGAAGAGAGGTACAGCCTGGAAAATTTTATTTTAAGATTATTTAAAAAAAATAGTGATACAACAAGGTAAGAAAATAAAATTATTTCATTTTGTGTTCAAAATAAATATATAATTTCTATGGAATTAATTATTATCTTTATTTCATGCAAGGAAAGTAAAATGAACGTGGATTAAAGTTCTGGGCACAAATATTTCGGCTTGATTTGAATAAACTACAACAAGCGAATAACTCATTTTGCTAAATTACATAAATTCAACGAGAATCCATTAATGTAAATTACCATTAATCCTATGATGGTTAAAGGAAAATCTATTAAAAAATTAATGGTAAAATAATTCTGAATTACAATAAAAGGGTTGTAAGTTATGAAAGCAAGGAGCTTTGATGCAGGGATTGGCATTGTTACTTTGGAGACTCGTTTTTTGATCTGGAGTAGAATCACACAATGATCCCAACTTTGTCATCTTATTGAGTTATGTGAAATCTAATAGATTTTCATTATTTTAACATTCAGTTAGAAGTATTCATGCTATTTAGAAGAAAATATTTGATATTTATTCATTGACTATATCTATATTGGGTTATATTTGGATACACATTATCATATGGTTCATTGAATGCATTAAATGAGTATGTTTTAAACATCACGCTAATTTTTTTTGTTGTATTTTTTTATTTTTGTTTTATTTTTTTAGTATGTAACTAATTTAATGTGTGATTTCTCATTGTGATGGTTTCATATATAAGATATTTTAGAATCACATATAGTTATTGATGAGTTTGAATTCAAACATTCTTCTTATTATATATTCCTCACGATGTTTTTTCTATTTTCAAATTCAATAACTAACTCGACATATCATCAACGGTTCTTATTATTGTAATATATTTTATTCTTACTAATTGGAACTTACACATGAACACAACAAATTACAGATATAACCATAAATACAAAGATGCAGCACAAATAACGCTTCATTTCATTAATAAGAAATAAAAACTATGCTTACAAATAGAATGGAAATAAACTGGCTCGGATGATGGTAGCTTATCTTTGAGAAGAGAAGTGTTCACTACATGACTCTGAGCTATATTACAATGACATTCAAGGGCCTATTTATTACTTAACAACAAGGGAAAACCCTAAACAACAAAAACCCTAACCCCATGATATGGAATGCCAAGATTTTGTGGCCGTCGTTGGGGTTAGTTGGGTAGCCAACTTCTTGGGGTCGTAACTTGGTCATACTATGTTTATTTGTTGCATACAATATCTTGTTGGAAATGTATCTATGAGTACTAGATTATTTACAATAGGCCCTTTCCTATTATTACAGGCCTATTGTGGACCTAAAAAAAACATCATTTAGGGGGTCAAAACTACTCCTGAAATTCAAGACCCATAAAATTGCTAAAAATAGTAAATGCTGCAATAAACAAGGAAACAAATGAAATCGACAGGAGTTCTACGTGGAATAGGTAGGTGGCCACCAATGTTCACCTGGATCAATCCTCCGTCCTTAGGAAGAAATGGTTCCCATTATGTTAAAAGCCTCCATGAGGTGAGGAAATTTCTATTGAACCTGGTCCTTGGTGAACCACTTTCCCTTGTGTAGGAGTTTGCCTGCTTTTACAACTTGATATAGTTGGATCCTCTGTTGGTGAGTTTTCTTGATCTATGTTTCCATGATATGATTAGTTGTATCTTGTTCCATGAAGTTTTGGTTTAGCTCTATTGGTGTGAGTTGTTCTGCAATGTTGGATGTGTCGAGGAATTGTGGAAAGTATGGTAGAAGGCAGTCTACATTGAACACTAGGTACAAACCAAGGAACGGTGGAATGTTGAGATTGAAGGCATTTCCCCCACAACCTTGGTGATAGTGTATGGACCATATTAGAGTGGTTGAAGCTTGCAGTGGGGTCCAGCCAGGTTCTCCTTCTACAAATGTAGCCAAACTTTGTCGCCCACCTGGAACTTATGCGACACTAGATCTTGATCATGGCACATTAGCTCTATACAATATATCATGAACCTATTGGCATATGTGTTGAATATGCTCAATGACATTGTTAGCCGTGTCGGCTTTGGACTATATTTGAGCCAAATCTACCTGAGTAGCTGCAAATTGGATGACCACATCGATGTGACATTATGGTTGAAATCCTAGTCCTACCTAAAAGGGGTTATGGCTCATTGAGTTATGGAGAGCTATGTTTTAGCTATGTTGGACATAGGGGAGGATTTTATACCATGTGCATGGATGCTTCGAGTTTTGCATGCATAGAATGTGTATGATCATCCTATTGACAACCTCTATTTAGACATCAGTTTCGGGGTGGAAAGTGGTGGACTTAGTGAGTTTGGTATCCAGCATTGACCAGAGACTTGACCAAAATTCACCCAGAAATCTGTTGTCCCGATCTAAGATAATAGACTATGGGATCCCAAAGTGTACGAACACTCACTCAAAGAAGAGCTTAAAAGTGGTCTCTGCTATGATACTCTTCTTGCAGGCTGCCATGATGGCAATCTTAGAGAATATCTCGACGAACAAGAAAATGCAGTCGTTGTTGTGCTTAGTAGAAGGAAGGCTCGACATGTAATCCATGGATATAGATTCTTAAGGTCAACTAGAAGTAGGAAGAGGAGTATATAGGCCTTGCTTCTTGATGGTTGGTTTGGCAATGGCATAGTCAATGCAAGATCTAATGTACTTCCCAACATCCTGACAATTGTTATGCCAACAAAATTAATTTTGCAGTACTACCACTGTTTTCTCTACTCCGAAATGTCCAACAACACGAATTTCATGCGCCTCCCAAATAATCTCGGAACGCTCACTTGAAGGAACACAAATATGTCCCAGGTGGCATAACATTGCATCCTAGAGGTGAAAATTTGGAACTTTCTTCACTTCCAGGAGTGTTTGGTATGTGCTTCTGAATTCTAGATCACTCTTGCAAAGATGTGGCCACCTTGAAGTCTCGAACCCACAGGAGTTGAGCACAGTGATCAATGCCATGATTGGTGGTCAACTGAGGCAGTATGCAACATTATTGGTGTTTCCTTCTCGTATTTAATGTTCAAATGGAACTGTTGCAGGTATGTGGACCATTTCTAATGGCGATCATTCTGCAACTTCCCTTGAGTCTAGATGAACTGTAGGGGTTGGTGGTCTGTGTGAATAACCATTTCCTTCCCTGAAATGTTATGTTTCCCACATGCACAACTTGCTCATCAATGATGTACCCTAGGTATTGAACCTGGGTTATGCCAAAAGTTCATTTCTCCAAATTGGCACACAATTTGTGTTATTGTAGGGTTTGAAGGACCTATCAAATATGGTAGAGGTGCTCTTCCCAAATCTGGCTGAAGATCAAGATGCCATCTAAATAAACCACCATGAATGCATTGGTGAAGGGTCACAATATGTTTTCCATCAATCTCATGAATGTTGTAGGGGAATTCATCAACCCGAAAGGCATGACCAACCATTCAAAAAGGTCCTCCAAGGATTTGAAAGAAGTCTTCCATACATCAGAGGGTTCGATAGGAACCCAATGATAATCAGAATTCAAGTCAATCTTGCTGAAATATTTGGCCCCCTTGAGCTAGTTGAGAATGTCATCAATCAATGGGAATAGGTACATATTCCAAAAATTGAATTTGTTGAACACCCGATAATCAGTACAGAGTCTACAAGTCCTGTCCTTCTTTTGTACCAATATAATTGGTCTCTCACAGGGTGATGAGCTTGGTCTGATGCGCCCTTTGTGCAACAACTCCTAAATTTTCCTCTTGATCTCATCGTTGTCCAGAAGAAAGTGTCGATAGATCAGTCCATTTAGTAGCGATGCACCGGGGGTTAGATCAATGGATTACTTGACCTAGCAGTGAAGAGGTACCCCTATAGGTGAGGAGAAAATGTCCATGTAGTCCTCTAAGACCTTGTCGATCTATTGTTGCTTCATGGAGGAGCCCTATCTAGAAGTTGTGGCCATAACCTTCTTCTTGCCCTGAGGGCGAATCATAAGGAAAAAAAATTCCTGGCTGTGAAATTATCTTATTGCATTGCTTTGCAGTGTTGAAAGAGATGGAGGTAGGTAGGGTTATCTCTGGTATCCTATATAACTTATTGGCCAAAATAATAATCACAGAGCGAGGTCTAGACTCATATACAACATGATGCTTCCACAAGTATGGTTATCATAATAATACATCACAATATTCAAGAGGAGAAACATCACATAGTACATCATCATGAAGGGCTTGATGTTGTAGGTTAGGCGAAATTGTTTGTTGACGTGAAGATCTTATCCTTGGTGAAGCCACCCAATGGTGTATGTCTGTGATGTGCAGTAGTTGGTAGGCCCAACTGCTACACTACCTCTACTGAAATGAGGTTCTTTTGGATCTTGATGTTGACAATGAACTACAATGAAGAACCCTTCACCCACATCTATGAGTGGAAGAGGCATTTTGTAGGTTTTAACCCCATACAGAAATTACCTGCATACGAATTCTAAAACACATAAAATAAACAATGCGAGAGCATAACACATAAAACACATATACGGAGAGATTATCCCCTAGATCAGAAAACCAAGACTACTAGCTTGATTTTTCATTATGTTCCTTTCAATGTTATAATACATATTTATACATGCCGAAGCATCCAATACCATGGACCGAAAACCATCGCGTCCAATACCATGGACCGAAAACTATCGCATTCAAAAAAACATGTGTGAAAATCATGCACAAAACCATAGGTGGGTCCGCTCAACCTAACATAGTGTCCAAAGCCAAAACTTTCCAAGGCGCTGCCCCAAACCCCATAAAGTGGGGTTATTGGTATGCCTGAAACCCCCTGTGACCTCCACTCCTCTAACCCCCAATTAACTACGTGGGCTAATCGTGGATTAGGTACTTATTCAGAAAAGTGAATTTATTGAGCGCCCGATAATCAATATAGAGTCTACAAGTCCTGTCCTTCTTCTGTACCAATATAATTGGTTTCCACAGGGTGATGAGCTTGGTTTGATGCACCCTTTGTGCAACAACTCCTAAATTTTCCTCTTGATTGCATCGTTCTCCAAAAAAAAGTGTTAATAGATCAGTCCATTGGGTAGCAACGCACCCGAGGTTAGATCGATGGAGTACTTGACCTAGCAGTGAAGAGGTACCCCTGTAGGTGAGGCAAAAATGTCCAAGTAGTCCTCCAAGACCTTGTCCATTTGTTGTTGCTTCATGGAAGAGCCCTATCTAGAAGTTGTGGCCATAACCTTCTTCTTTTCCTAAGGGAAAACCATAAGGAAAAAAATTCCTGGTCTGTGAAATTATCTTATTGCATTGCTTTGTAGTGATCAAAGAGATAGAGGTAGGCGGGGTTATCTCTGGTATCCTATATAACTTATTGCCCAAAGTAATAATCACAGAGTGAGGTCTAGAATCATATACAACATGACGCTTCCACAAGTATGGTTATCATAATAATACATAACAAAATTCAAGAGGAGAAACATCACAGAGTACATCATCCATCAAGCGCTTGATGTTGAAGGGAAGGCGACATTGTTGGTTGACGTGGATAGCTCATCCTTGGTGAAGCCACTTGATGGTGTATGTCTGTGATGTGTAGTACTCAGTAGGCCCAACTGCTTCACTACCTCTACTGAAATGAGGTTCTCTTGGATCTTGATGTCTACAATGAACCACAAAGCAAAGGGAAATGCTAAGGCAGGGCTACCCAGGACAACTTGTCGAAGACGCAAGCAAAGAACAACACCACGAAGACAAGAAAGGGCACCAGAAAATATTGTAAGTTCCATAAGGGCTCCCCTCAGAGCACAAGAGAGTATCGAGCCAATACATCACTGGTGGCCAATCCGAAGGCCTCTGAATCAGACGCATGTTCTGACTCTGAGTTAGAACCCAATAAGGGGAATGAAAAAGGGAAGCAGATCATTGATGCAGAGCCTAGTTCCATTGTGGAGACCACCAAGATCCAGAAGATTGAGCCTAAATATCTAGAGGAGGGGGAACACCTCTTCCACTCACAGATGTGGGTGAAGGGTTCTCCAAGGGGGAACACCTCTTCCAAGCACAGATGTGGGTGAAGGAGCCAAAAGAACCTCATTCTAGTAGAGTTTGTGAAGCAGCTAGGCTTGAAAACTGCAACACATCCACAACTGTATACCATTGGGTGGCTTCACCAATGGCGAGATCTTCCTGTCAGCCAGCAGCGTTGCCTTCCCCAGAGCATCATGACCTTCATGGATGAGGTACTATGTGACGTTTCTCTTCTTTAAGTTTGCTATGTATTATTAGGACAACCATACTTGTGGAAGTGACACGTCACATATGTGTCTAGACCTTAGTCTGTGATTATTACTTTGGCCAATAAGTTTTATAGGATCCTAGATGTAGCCCCACCTACTACCATTTCTTTGATCACTACAAATAAATGCAGTAAGATCATTTCCAAGACCAGGAAATTTGTTTTCCTTATTAATCACCCTCAAGGCAAGAAGAAGGTTGCATCCACAACTTCCAATCAGGGCTCCTTCACACAACAACAGGATATCGATAAAGTTATGGAGGAGTATAGGGACATTTTCGCCTCACCTACAAGGGTACCTTTGCACTGTGAGGTCAAGCACTCCATTGATTTGACCTTGAGTGCATGGTCATCCAATGGACTGATCTATTGACTCTCTATTCTAGAGAAGGACAAGATTGAGAGGAAAATTCAAGAACTATTGCAGAAAGGTCACATATGGCAAAGCTCATCACCCCCTGGGAGCCCAATTGTATTCGCAGAGAAGAAGGATGGGACTCAGAGACTCTCTATTGAATATCGAGTGCTAAACAAGATCATTGCTTGGAATAGGTACCTAATCCCGCGGATTGATGACCTTTTGGACCAGCTCAAGGGGGCGAGAAATATTTTAGCAAGATTGACTTGAAGTCAAGTTATCACTAGGTGTCTTTCAAACCCTCCTATGTGTGGAATACTTCCTTCAAATCCAAGGAGGGCCTTTTCGAATGGTTGGTTATGCCATTTGAATTAATGAATGCCACTGCAACCTTTATGAGATTGATAGATGACATATTGTGACCCTTCACCAATGCATTTGTGGTGGTGTATTTAGATGACATCTTGATCTTTTGCCAAAGTTTGGAAGAGGACCTCCACCATATTCGATAGGTCTTTCAAACCCTGCAACAATACAAGTTGTGTGATAACTTGGAAAAATGCAGTTTTAGCCTCATCCAGGTTCAATATCTAGGGTACATCACTGATAAGCAGGGTGTGCATGTGGACCCAACCAAGAGAGAATTCATTCAGCCCCAACCACTCTAACAAATCTCCTTAGCTTTTTGGGTCTTACCAATTTCTACCATAGGTTCATGTTGGGGTTCTCTCATATCACTTGGCCTTTAAGCCAAGTTAGCGATGGGAGGGTGAAAGAAAAGTTTTTTTAGTGTTTTTGTTTTTTTTTATCCGAAAACCAACAACATGCATTTTTTGAGTTGAAGAATTACCTTTCCTCTGCACTAGTGCTCACATTACCAAACCTACAACAACTATTTTATATTGAGACCGAGCCTCCAACAATGGTATTGGTGTGGTTATTACTCAACATGGGCATTAAATGGCTTACCATAGTGAGACACTTTTAGACACAGTAAAAAATTATCCTACTTATGAAAAAGAAATGTATTCCAATGTACAGGTCTTCCATCAATTGAAACATTACATCATGGGGAATAAAAAGGTCATCCACATAAACCATTGTCCCCTGTAGTTCATACAGACACAAGGGAAGTTGCAGAATGATCACCATTAGAAATGGTCCACCTAGCTACAAAAATTCAATTAGAACATTAAGTATAATAAGGTTAGCACCAGTAATGTTGTTGATTTCCTCAGCCGACCACCGATCATGGTGCTAATCACTGTGCTTGACTCCTATGACCATGAGATTGAAGGGTGACTGCATCTTTACTAGAGTGATGTAGAATTCAACAGCACATACTAGACACTCCTGGAAGGGAAGAAAGTACCAAATTTTCACCTTCAGGATGCATTGTTATTCCACCTCGGACACATCTGTGTCCCTTCAAGTGAGCGTGCCAAGATGATTTGGGAGGTGCACTATTGTTGGATAGCTAGAAATTTCGGCATAGAGAAAAGAGTGGCGGTATTGCAGAAGTATTTTTATTGGTAGAAACTTTGTTAGGATGTTGGGAAGTACATTAGATCCTACACTATTACCAAACCAACAAAGAAAAGGGAAAAGCTAAGGCAAGGCTACCCAGGACAACTGGATGAAGCCGCAAGCAAAGAACAACATCACGAAGACAAAAAGGGACACCAGGAAATATTGTAAGTTCCATAAGAGCTCCCCTCACAACACAAGCGAATATCAAGCCAATAAGTCACTGGTGGCGGAGCTGAAGGCCTCTGAATCAGACTCATGTTCTAACTCTGAGTCAAAACCCGATAAGGGGAATGACAAATGGAAGCAGATCATTGATGAGGAGCCTAGTTCCATTATGGAGACCACCAAGATCCAGAAGATTGAGCCTAAAGATCCAAAGGAGGGGGAACACCTCTTCCGCTCACAGATGTGGGTGAATGGTTCTCCAAGGGGGAACACCTCTTCCAATCATAGATGTGCATGAAGGAGCCAAAAGAACCTCATTTCAATAGATTTTGTGAAGCGGCTAGGCTTGAAAGCTACAACAAATCCACAACTATATACCATTGGGTGGCTTAACCAAGGATGAGATCTCTGTGTCAGCCAGTAGCGTTGCTTTCCCTAGAGCATCATGACCTTCATGGATGAGTTACTGTGTGATGTTTATCCTCTTTAATTTTGTTATGTATTATTAGGACAACCATACTTGTGGAAGTGACACGTCGTATATGTGTCTAGACCTTGGTTTGTGATTATTACTTTGGCCAATAGTTGTACAAGATTCTAGATGTAGCCCCACCTACTGACATCTCTTTGATCACTACAAATAAATGCAGTAAGATCATTTCCAAGACCAGGAAATTTCTTTTCCTTATTAGTCACCCTCAGGACAGGAAGAAGGTTGTGTCCATGACTTCTAATCAGGGCTCCTTCACACAACAACACGATATCAATAAAGTTATGGAGGAGTATAGGGAAATTAAATGTTGAATGGTGAAAATAAAATATCCACAAATCCCAGACTTAATTCGAGTAATCTCTAAGCCTTGGGTGCTTTGTCTAACACCTCCCTCTTATTTGTTTAACCACCAATTCTGAGTCCCCCAAAATAGATAGACATTCAATTTTCATGTCTTTGATAACTTGCAAGGCAATAATTAGAGTTTCATATTCTATTATATTATTAATGGAGTCAAATTCCAATTTATAGGAAATAGGGATCATTAACCCTTCGAGGAAAGCAATAGAACCCCTGAACCATTTCCCTCTTTCGAATAAGCACCATCAAAATATAACTTCCAAATACAATTATGTATTGCTTCTATTTTTTGAATTGTTGGAGGAAATTGCACCTATGTGTCCTCAACACTATATTCATTCACTTCTAACATAAAAAAAAGAAAAAGAAAAAGAAAAATCCTTGTCCTCGCTATAAACTTGGGAATTGTTAGAACTCCCCTCCTTTTTGATTGTCTTGAAAAATATTGACTCCTGATACAACCTTATTTCTTCTACATCAAAAAATGGAATTATAACATAAATGAAATCCACTTTCAATAATCCTCTAAACTTTGAACCCCAATATCTAGAAAGCATCATTCCAAATTTTCATGGGATGTCGAAAACCACTATGTCCATAACAATAATCCTATCTAGAATCTGAGCCAAAGAAAGCACAAGATCTTTTATAAGTCCAATACACTTTACTCTTTTGGATTCAAATGAATATAGATCTTTGTAAGTTTTTGTGATTTACAAATTCAACTGCTTCATTATAGAGAGGGGCATCAATTTATCGGAGGCCTTCGAGTCAAGCATGAAATTATGTAACTTAAACTCCTGCACTAAAATAGTAATATAAAAAGGGGAGTAGTTGAGTCTTGTTCCTCCACATGAGGACCAAACATGGCTATTAGCCTTTACTCTTGTATATTAATTGTGTCTACTAAAACAATATCTTAACATAAGTTAATGAAATTTGAATTCACTTTATCCAAATCCTTTTTAATATTAAAAGAATGTACCTCTTTTCCATCGTTTTCTTGCTCCTCTTATACTTACTTACCTTTTTGGACTCTTTGTTGACCTATAACAGGTTGATTATTTTCCTTCTCTTACTTCACGTTTACCTACTAAGCTTTAGAGGTTTCTTCTTGCTATATTGGAATAGTTTGAATTGGATGATGCCCCTTATCATCATCTCTCTAGATAGACTATTGTATAGGCTACTTATACTTTTCCTTAGTTTGATCTTGAGTTTTGTATTTCTTCCTTGATCTAAGATCATATTTTTTGTGTAGCTCAGCTTGCGTCAAGTCCACAAATTTTCTACAATATTCATCAATTTCTTCCTCACCTAGAGAAACTTGTGAATCAAAATCATTATTTTCATCATACATCTCCTCACCTTCTCTTCTGATAGAGCGGAGTATTGGTTTTCTTGAAATTTTAGAGTTTCCACCTTTGCTTCTTGTAGTTCATCCTCGAGATAAAGAGCAGGTTGCACCTGATCTTGATCCTTCTGCTCCCTCTGCATAATTTAAAAAGGAGGCCTCCTAAACTGAGGATTGATATTTATACTTGGTGTTTGCTGGATTTGCCAGGGTGGATTATTGTTTTCTTGCTCCATATTCACCAATTTATTAGATAATTTTCTAATGACTTTTGTCATTTCATCCAATTTTTGTTCTTGTGAGTCCTTCCACAGATTTGAGGGTCCTGCTTCTTCCTTTCCTTTCATCCTTTCTGTATACTCTATTTTCAATTTCATATTTATAGACACAAATAAATTTGCATCCATGTCCAAGGAATCAATTTGGATTTGGTCTAATATGGGAGATCTTCTTTCCCTCAATGTGAATCCAAAATCTGATTCAAAAGCCCTTGCAAAAAGTACTTTTCACCTACAGGAGGTGGTTTAATTTCTATTGGAAGACTATTGTAAAGCTTATTAAACCTTTTAATGAATTCACCGACTTCCTCATTTGGCTTCATTTTAATGGCATTAAACACTGTCAAGAAATAACCATGGTCCTTCTTCTTTTCCCACCTTTGTATAAAAGCATTCTCCAACTCTTCCTAGGTATTAATGGAATTTGTTGGGAGGGTTTTAAACCACCTTCTAGCCTCTCTATCCATGGACTGCACTAAAAAACTCATTACCACATCAAAATATTCCACATTGATATTTTCTGGAAAGGCACAAAGAGCTGCTACATGCTTCTTAGATGTAAATTCATCTTCTCCTGTAAATATTGGAAATAACTTCAAGTAATCTCGAGGCATTGCATTCATGGGTTGAGGGAGATTGAGTGGAGCATATCTATTCAATAGAAACCATGTAATCTCCATGTTTTGATTTGGGGGAGGAGGAAGATTCCCTACTTGAAATATAAATAAGTTGGAGGAATTACAAAGATTAAGATAGGCTCAGAAACTGAAGGAACGATCTAATATGCAATTGAAAAATCAATGGTTTTTATTTCTTTGATTTCTAAAACAACTAGAAAAGAGAAAGAAACAAATTCAAATGATATTTCTTCAAGGGTAGGCTAAGGAGAATGGAAATGAGGAGGAAGAAAAATCCCTTTAGAGAAATCGAAATTTCTTGCAACTTCTTCTCAATGAGATTCTTTGATATCTTGTGAAAAAACAAATAGAACTAGGAGTAGATAAAGTGGGACTTGGGGCCTTAGAAGTTTTTTTTTTTCTCTTCAAACCTTTCTAGAGACAAGAATTTTAGGGTCAGATAAGGCTAGGGTTTTTTCTGGGAATTATCTAACCTTCTGAGGGGTCTTCTTGGAGCCAGGACTATTAGTGGAAAAAACTTTCCTAAGGTAAGGGTTCACAACCTCAACAAAATGGAGGCAGATAATAAACAAGAAGCATACATTCAAGAAAGAAAACTATGCACACTATCCAATTTGGGTTTGATAGGAGTACCCATAGGTCCTACGTTTGATGTCGATCTTGTAGGGTTTAAACCCCCTACTTCCTTCAAAGCGATCAAACCTACAACATATTTCAGAGAAACATATACATATCAAGTATTTAAAAGTGCATGCATAATAAACATGTTATATCATCAAGCATAAACATATAAATCATGACATATTACACATGAATCATGGGATCATAACGTATCAAGAATAATACAAAGCTTCTTTATCGATATCAACAAGAAGTAGTGGATAGATACACCTGATCTAACCATGACACCAATGAAACCTTCCTCCGGATATGTCTAGGACAAGCCTCAAATATCACCTCTCAAGCATGTGCAAAAGGATATTATATAATGAAGAGTTCACATTTATTCAAGGAAGCAAGGGCTTCTAATGACTGGGAGTGCAGGAGGGACAAAGAAAATCACACTTGATCTGGGGAAGGACTATAATGTTGATATTATCTATCCTCGATTGTTATTAGGCCTTCCCATGAGGTGTATGAATACCACCAAAAATAAGTTGATTCAGTTAGGCCATGAGATCCTATAGGTGGGCTTTCAGTGAAACTCGTAAACCCCAACCGAAAAGTAGAATTTATTTTTATTTTTTCATAATTTAAATCATATACGCGAGTTCTGTATTATGGTACCCACCTGTGTATGCCCTTTTCAAAGGGCAGAGTCCCGTATAGAATTCAATTTTTTTTCAATAGATGATCAAGTCTATATGGGAAAGGGTTGACGAAGGCCATATTAGAGAATCAATACTACATGAGTGTTGAATGATGATATAATAGATGCCCCCTAATATATGAGTTTAGAAGGGGTATCTGATGGATGAAATGTATTAAGTACAAAGAGAGATCACTTGAGGACCTAAGAGGATATGTATTCCCACTATCGATAGAGAAGGAGTCGACCACTAATGACTACAAAACCTAAGGTATTGAGAAAGGACTCTATATCTTGTTCCCAGAGCAATATGTTGGAGTCGATGGGAAAATATTTGTTGGAAGGAACTCATTAAGGTATCCCACATCAATGAGTGCAAATATAACCTGCAAGACAATAACTTGGAAGAACTTGAACAAAAAGAGATTAAGAAACCATTCTGAAGTACATTTCTGGGGTACAAAATATGTAACTAGCGCATGGCACAAAACCACATCAACCAACAAATAATAAGAGCAGGCACTGAGGTGAGGAATCCACCAATAGGGTCAAATGGAAACTAAGGTACTACATGAATCCCAATGTTTGATTATGTAAGTTGATGTCGACAACAAGGGAAACTACTCAGTCAGAGACACATGATACATATCAATTATGGGCACAAGGTCACCTATCAATGTTGTAAATAGGGCCAGGGTACGACTCTAGGCCTACTCATAGAGTAATTTGTCGAAGTCGATAAGAGGAGACCTGGCAGCAGGAAGTCAATGGAGACCTTGTTAACCCATAAGAGTTAAGGACAATGTGATATGAAAGATAAATTGATAGACTGGGTATGGCCAACTGAAAAAGAGTTAGGGGAGACCACATAATGGACGATAGATGTTGACTTCCCTTGAACAATAGCACAACCAAAATGTGACTATATGGTAGCATAAAATAACTTTGTATAAGTTTGCAATGCAAGAGTAATTAACAAACTCTCCATATGATTGGAAGAGATAACCAAATGGAGGAGGATTGACTTAAGAACAAGGTTATCGTTCTCCTAGATTCAAACTAAGTCTCATCCCAATGGAGGAAAGACATGTTCTGATTGCTTTGTTGAAGGGCGACACACCTAAATCTTTCTCCCATCAAATATGGAATTAAATGTCCCATTCCCACTCCTTTTGTAATATATATTTGTTTTGTATTTTTCATATTTAAAGCCCGAAAAATAATAAAATAATGCATATTGTATAGTGGAAAAAACAAGTGTTAAGGGTAGATTCACTGGTTCCTGGGACTAGAACATTCTTATTCTTAATGCAAGGTGGAAAATATTGGTTGTAAACACTCAGAGGAATTTTCTTTCCATAGATAAGAAGTGTCAAGTCACAAAGGCTAATGAATGCATGGTTTTAACTTGAACAAAGGTCATGGTCAAAAGTCTCCTATACCCGAGTCCAAGTGAAGCAGCTTAAAGCCAAAAGGGTAAAAGTAGTCAATATGCAATGCAATAGTACAACTTAACACATGGTAGCCTATAGGGTATAAATCCATAATAATAGCAAAGAAGAATAAGAAGAAGAAGAATCGGGCTTCATCGCAAAGTCATGCGGGACTAAAGAGGACTATCGAGCCTAGAAAATTACTGCAGTATGGGAAACATGTGTTAGCGAGCATCTAACTAGGAATCCAATGTAAGGAATGAATTTACCACTATGTTATGATTTTATGAGACAATGGCTGAAAGTGGTTTTAAAACTACAACCTCATGGGGTCAACCTTATGGGAAAATATCACATTATGAGGTCTGCGATCATGGAGTTGAAGTGGTGAAAAAATATCACAAAATCTTCATTTACCTTGGGAAACAACCTCCCCCAACACTTCAAGCCAAAAATGTAAAAGGTCCATGAAACAATAAAGTTAAAAAATATGAACTTTATAAAAGTGGGTTTTAAATTTTTAATATAAAAGACATTTTGACTCACCAAAAATTAATTTTAACTTGCAAGTGTTGAGATCTTTAAAGCTTCAGAGAAAACTTGGGCAACTCCATTTCATGATTTCCTCAACCAATTCATCAACCAAAGGTTCTAGGTAATTCTAAATCCATAATATCATCCATTTTATTGCATTTAAAGTGAATTCAGTCAAATTTTTAGTGTACGATTTTTGTTTTAAATATTTCCTTTGTGTGTACAGGGGTTGTCTCTTTGGAAAATACGTATAAAAATCCCTACATGCAGGTTTTCAAAGGAAAAGCCACATGTATACATGATCACCATTTAATATAATTTCACACGCATAGATAAGAATAAAAAATATGATTTCTAATGGATGAATTCTCTTAAATTTTCATGATGGAAATTGTTTGGAAAGGGAGGGAGCACAATGATGTTGACAATTAGGTTTTAAATGATCCTATAGCATTGGTTGCATAGAGAGGATGTGGATTGGTCTAGTTTCTTATGATGTCAAATATGAAAACCCAAACTTGATTGTTGGAGATGATTATTCATTACTAGGATCTAGAGAAGGATCTCTTTATGATTGATAAAATTCCCTTACAGATTGAGGTGGAAGATATTTACTTCATCACAGGACTTTCTCGAAGAGGGGAAGCATTTGATCTGAAAGAGAGTCCCAGGGAGGCCTGAATGTTGTAGATTACATAGATATCTATTGTACACCAGGGACAGACAAAGTAAGATCACATATTATGATAAAAAAAAATTAGGACTCTTACAATTAAAATTATCCTCTTTACGATTGCGATGGTAGCAGGTTCAAGATCCCTATAGGAGGCCTCTCATCCTGTTTTGGAAGTAGACTTACTTCATCCAAAATTCTTTGATTCGTGTAAGGGGCTCTTGGCCTACATGAACAAGCAATTTTCTTTAGTGAGACAAGGGAAAATGAAGAATGTTTTCTATGGAAACATACTTTGTTAATTTTTCTTTGAGAGAGTCCCAACACTTTGACCTAGATTGTCTACAACCATTAGCAGTCCTAGGGATCTGAGGATCGCTAGATGGGAAGACTTGATCAAGCGACTTGGTCGAGGCGAAGTCACTTGAGTAACATTTGACGACGCGTTCTTCCTTTGGTGGGAGTAACAAGTCATAGCTATAGATGACTACCCTTACAAAGGCATAGATTATTGAGAGGACCTAGACTAGCACTTCCCAAGGGTGCTACATGGGGCGATATTAGTAACAAAAAATAAATTGTTATGTTATTTTATTTTTTTGGATTTTAAATATGATCTTAAGAAGTTCAATTTTTTTTCTTTGAAACAAAAATATTACAATATTATTTGATCATGATGTAGATGTTGGACCAGCGAGACTTGACGATATACCTAGGCATAGGTGCCATGACAGATATGCAGAGAGAGCAACAATAGAGACTGAGAGAGTGCTTCATGTAGTTCAGAGGAACCTAGAGAATTTGACTCACCATGTTCCCATGGAAGCTGTAGATGATCTCCTTGAGGACATTCAGAGACGAGTGGTAGGAGTACCACGAGAGTGCATGTAGCTCTTCTAAAGGATGGGGAATGCCATCGTATTTTTTTGTGACGCTCATCCAAGGTAGGGCCCACAAACTTAGATTAGATGACTGATCTTTTTATGGACATGATCGGGCTTAAGTCTTGATTTTGTAGGCAATTTTCCAAATTTTGTAGTATTTTGGACATATTATTCCTATCTATATACAAATAGTTTATTTGATCATATATACAGACAATTTTATGATATTTCTTATTTTAATGTGATGAATGATTAATGTGCCAATATAATTCTTGATTAGTTATAGAATTAGCAAGTGAATCTTTTAATCGTGGAATATGAATATAAGTAATTAAATTAAATGATATTTGTAATAATATCCTTGTCAGAAATTGGCGATGTAATAAATGATCTCTCACATGATATATGTTATTTAATTGAGACACCACTAGTTGTGAATACAAATAAACCATTAATGATTCAATAGCAAAAGATATTGCTTTAGATAATAAATTAATGATACTAATGTATTCAATAATATTGTTGGAAGTAGGACAAATACATATGCCTCTTGAGACTAATAACTATCCAAATGGATAATATATTACCCAAGTGGCAGAAGAAAAGTTCTGAGTATGTCTACTAGCACCATCGGTAAATCCTAGATACACCAGATAACCCATCGAAACTTGCAAAATTAGATCAAAAATAGCAACATCACCACAAGACCCATATACAGAAACTAACAAAAGTGTATAATATTTACAAAACAAAGAAAATGCTAAGAAACAACCTAAGAATAATACTTGTTAATATAGAGCCCATTTCTAGGCTCCGACAACACGTTTCCATCAAAGACAACCAACTTATATGCACCTTTCTTCAAGACCTTTTTTATGATAAAAGGAACATACCACAAGGGTTTAAACTTGCCTACCCCCAATGTCTCCTTATCTTGGTCATAGACCAAGACAAGGTCACCTTCATAGAAAACCCTAGGACACACAATCTTGTCATATTGAGCCTTTACTCTCTTTTTATGAGCTTCATTCATTGTGGTTGCATCTCGATGTTCCAAATGAATAAGGTGTTCTTCAAGACTAGAGGTGTCTAGAAGAAGTTTAAGTCTAATTTAAGAGATAGGATCTCACATTCCACAAGAAAGATTGATTCCATACCATAAACTAGCTGAAAAGGATTAAAACCCATGGCAGTCTTGACGTACATCCAATATGCCCAAAGTGTAGGATATAGCATGATGTTCTAGTTGGATATATTTATTGATTTTCCTAAGCGGGATATTTTTGAGGGATTTGTTTATGGCTTCAACCTATTCATTGGCTTGACAGTAGCATGGAGACTAATGCTCCTTTTGAGATCCCAATTTTAAATCCAACTCATACATCATCTTATTCTGAAAATTACTTCCATGATTAGTGACAATCTCCCTTGGAATACTGAAATGTGAAATGATTTGATTGAATAGGAAAATATTTGTTGTCTCACCATCATTATTAAAAGTAGGCATAACTTTGACCCACTTCGTAAAGTGGTCTACTACAACGATAATGTACTTGTGACCCTTAGCTAAAGTCGGGTTACAAGTCATAAAATAAATACGCCACTTAGTGAAATGACTTACAAGGATGGAACTTCTTGAGTGCTTCGATGCAATCTTTGGAAATTGACAACCAAAAATAACCGACACACAAGAATTTTGGGTTTTAGCAAGCCTAGATAGATGACCTCCACAACTTCCACTATGCCAGTCATTTAGAATAGACTCAACTTTTTCTAGGGTTAAAAAACAGCTAAGGATTGAGTCAATCCTATGAAAATACAAAGTGTCAGTGATAATAATATAATTTTTAGCTGGATGACACAATTTTCTATTTTCATCCTTCAAAAAATTCTAATGGAAATTCGAATTGTTGAGATATATTATGATGTCTCCATACCAAGGATCCTGTGACGCTATTAGGAACATATGATCATCAGGAAATGACTTGATAAACAACATCCTCTGCTGTTGGGAATGGGTTCCCCCAAGAGTCATTTTTGGGGCTAAAAGCCCATATTTTGGTGCAGAAAGCCCAAATTTTGTAATAAAGATGTAAAGTCTCCACATTTCATGGTCGCGGAGCATGGAGATGTCAAGAGTCATAAAGCATTGTTTGCCCTTGTTTTGTAAAGTCTCATGTCGGTTGTAAAGATATACCCATGGTCAGCGGACCATGGGATTATATAAAAAGGGAGTCTTAGAAGAGTCTAAGCAAGTAAGTAAGAAAGGGAGGAAGAAGAAGAGTTTGTGGTAAGAGGTTCTAAGGTTCTTGGGTTTTAGCATAGGTAGAGGCTATGCAACTGAGTGTGTAGAGGCCTAGGGTGGAAGGCCGCAACTAAGTGCATGGACCCCTCTAGTTGTGTGCACAAGGTGGATAGAGTCTGTACTGAACTTGAGATATCAATAAAGAGAAGTATTATACAAATCATTGTGTATTTTATCTCTATTTAATGCATCTGATTATATTATGTTACAATCTGGGTTCACATTATAATTCTTATTTTATGCACGAATGCATTGGATTATATATGTTAATTCAATGCAAGCAATAATATAGGTTTACGCGAAGATAGCTGTAAATGGATGGTAGAGTAGGTAACACCTAAGATAACTTTGGAACTTATACAGTAATGCAGCAATAGAGGCGCGTAAGTGCTTGGACCTCTGGTTAGGGCTGTGTGAAGATTAGTTAGGTACCTTCGCGAAGGTACTAAAGCATGGAAGAGAAGGAACATCGATAAGCCCTAAGGGCTTATCGATCTATACAAAGGCAGGATCAAGAAGTGTAGATCGAAATCACAACCATCTCAGGGTGCAGAAACTTGGTTCTTGCATCCCCCCATACTGCTTCGGGTGATACTTCAGCCTACACTCTGCAAGCTGATGCTTAAAGGGCCAGTAGTGTAGGCATTTTCTTGGCTAACTAACGCTGAACCTGGGTTAGGGCCCATTAATCCAACAAATGGTTCCATTGTCGGGACCAGGATCTACATAACGAGAAGTGTGATGTCGTATCATTGTAATCAAACTAAGAAAGAAATCAAAATGTAGTTGGATAGAAAGATCCACGAATTCGCAACACAATAAAACAAGAATCTACAATTGAAAAAAGAACAGTGTTTGGACAGATACCTGTAAATAGAAATACATGAAATCTTATTTTGTTCCTTCTCGATTGAGTTATACAAGTGGATCACGATGTTGGTAGACGACCAAGGAAGGTGGAGGCTTGATAGTTCAATTATTTGGACACCGAAGCTAGTAAGGAGGTTGGAAGCTTCTGAAGATAAGATCACACACGTTGTCAACCATTGGCTCAAACGCATCATAAGAGGATTTGTGACAGAGTTCGTGGTTGATACCTTTGTCAGTTACAGCGAAGCAGAGCACTACTTCTTTAAAGGACCACGAGGTAAGTATTTAAATTGTTGAATACTTGGATTAAGATGCTCTTGTGTGAACAACGGGTTATGCGGTTACCTTGATGTTTGGAGCTAGGTGAAGTGGAAAGCCTTTCAAGGATGGAGGAAGAAAAGGTCCTGAGTATAGCCCATTGATCAGGCCTCCTTTAAGTGACGATGAAGGAGCACCGTATAATTCTCCCCTGAGTGCTAGTCAGTTGATAAGATAAGTGTTCTCGCAAGTACCTACATCACCTCCACCCTCATCCCATCCATCTACAGTGCCTCCATCCTTACCTCCACTGCTTACCCCATCACCCATACAACCGCAACCTCCATTTTCCAATATGGAAAACCCCTTAAACATACCTATATTCAAGGGCATAGGGAATGAGGAACCAGACCAATTTTGGTTCATCATAAAGGCTATATGGGAAGCTCAGGGCGTCATAGATGAAAACATGAAGAAGGAGACATTGGTTAGTGCTTTGCAGGATCGCGTGCCAACCTGGTACATCAAGTACTCTGATGATAACTATCCAGCTACGTTGGTAGAGATCCAGACCACGTTGAATAAAGAATTCAGTAGGCCTAAGTCTAAAGTGAAATCAATTGTTGGATTTAAGGAAATCGTGAAGAAACTAGGTGAGACCCGTCGGGAGTTGGATTAGAGATTGAAGTGTAGAATCCATGAAGCTAATATGAATTTAATGGATGGGTATCACCATGAATGTTTCATGGCTTCGCTCCTACCACTAGCAGAAAATTATGAAATTGGTGACTAGGTGACTAAAAACGTTAGTCGCCATAATTATTTCAAGTGAATTACTACTAAATTTGAGCAATTTTAAGTCACTGAACTAAAAATGGCTAACTTAAACGACTAATTTAGTCAAGGGATAAAATATATGACTAGATAATAAGTGACCAAAATAAAAGTGACTAACTTAAATGACTAATTTAGTCCAGGACTAAATTATATGACTGGATAATAAGTGATAAAATTCACTATCCATCATAGAGGCTATAAAACCCATTCTTATTATGCAAAACATATTAATTATGCCCATATTCCCATTCTAATATCTTGTTCATGGACATTAAACATGAGAAATACTTGTTTTAGTCCTAAGGTCCTTTTTCATTCGTTGGTCAACATATAAGCCCTAACTCACATAAATGATGTGGAAAACCTTATAATGGGACCCTTATTGATCTAGATAGAGGCATAAAATCCCTCAAAGGGGATTTATATTGTTCTTTATGGTCATTTTCATGCAGTGTAAGCCAAAGAAGTTTTGTTTTGGGCTTGAAGCACTGTTTCCATCCCTTTGCCATGGTACAAGCCTAAGACCTATTTTTATTATCACTTCGGCAATCCAAACTTACAAGTGATAGGGAATTAGTAAACATTAACCGACAATAATCATGTCCTCCATGTGGGTCCAATAGTAAGCAACCAACATCTCATGCAAAAAACATATTTGATGAGTAGTTGTGTCCCTTAATTAAAAATTTATCATGGTGACCATCTCTGTAATCAAAAAATATATATCATGTCGATAAAATAGTTCATGGTTACCATTTAATTTATTTTTTGTTTTGACAAGGATATCAAAGAATAACATTATCTAGATTCTCTTCACTATTCGTCAAAACTATGCCCTTCTCTAGTTTGAAACTCCACGACCCTTTCTCTGCTTCACATTTTTGTGTGGGCCTCCAGGGTTTCTCTAGTGTTGAATTCCTCTCACATGGTAGAGATGTTGTAATTTCCTCTTTAATATTTTGACTCGATCAAAATAAAATAAAATTTAAAAAAATAAAAACATAAAATTAATAATTACAATTTTTCCCCCTGGAAAAATCGTAATTTTCATTATGTGAAATAAAATTACATTCTGTATAAGTAGAAATGCATATGCTGTATGTGAGGCAGAGTACCTGTCATAAATAAGAGCATCCAATTTAACAAAAATTAGTGCCTTGTATCCATGTAGAGAGGAACTGTTCTATGAAGAAGTTCAGCAAAAATAAACAAAATAAATCTACATGGAGAGTACATGTCTGTTATATATACATATGATAATTTAAAAGCATGAATATTTACAAATGGTAGCAGAATAGAAAACTAGGCTACAGTTGGGCCATTTAGTCTGTGATGTCCATGAATGGTCGATGGTAAAACTAGTAATGAGTGTCATCCCTCTTTTCCCGAATCAGCCAAGTGCCGAGAGGCCTGGCCACAACTTCTTTGGACAATATATCGACAGTTGTGTTTCGTTCCCTGTAAATATGACGACATAAAAATGAGTCAAAATGTGTAGTGAGTCAGTGCACCTCATCCAAGATATCTCTCAGAGAATATGCAGAGCAATTTGATGTTTTGTTTATCTAGTTACAGACAATTTTTGAGTCACCAAACAATTGTAGATTACTACAGTGTTTTTCCAATGCAAATTGTATGAGATATTTTTCTATGATTAGCTTAGCAAAATTTTTTATGCCTCTCCCCAATGCCATTTGTATATGAAAGTGGTGGGATTCAAATAAGTACAGAATGGCACCTCCCCCACATCCAACATCCTATGCTGAACTGTAAAAAAACGTCCATGTATGTAAGTAATTTATGGCTTCGGGGACAATGGTTCTAGGCCGAGGGGTTTCCTCATCATTAGGGATGGTATTGTAGTTTGTCAGAATATGAGCTCAGATGGAGGACTAGTGGGGAGCAATATTCTGGAAAATGAATCTATTGTGTGCTATTTAAATTGCCTAGCAAATAAGGAGGGGTAGATTCCTGGTCTTTGTCGGGTCTACATTGGTCGACCATGAAGACTAGGCATCCTTTATTGTCAAGCCCCACCATATGTTTTTGGGGGAAAAGGTTGATAGGATTGAGCTACAAAGATCCTTTGCAGCCTGGCAAATGAGGAAAAGGTGGTCTACATCTTCATTGTTGTTCTCACACAAGCAACACCAAAATGGTTTGTGTTGTGCACCTTTGAGGAGGTTATCGCCAATGGGGATCTTATTATTGAGGATTGTCCACATGAGGAGTCAGGTCCTGGGAGGTGCTTTGAGCTTCCACAAGTTCTTCCACCAAAGCTCGATAACTTATGGTTGATGGGTCTTTGCTAATACAAGATAGCCCTCCTTGTGGGAGTATTTCCCTAATTTTGCAACCGCCCAGATTATCTCATCCTCCCCTTCAACAATTCTAATGTGAGATTCAGTTAAGGCTGCAGTGTATTCAACCCATTGCTGCTCCCATTACTATGGAATGTGGAGGATATGGGGAGATTTCCAATCTTGTTGAAACAAGGTGGTATGATCAGGGTCCGCAATATGACAGATATGGGTGATGCCTACAATGTTGAGATGGTTTTTAAGCTCTATAAACAACCTTTGAGAATTCCCGCAGCCAATCCATGGATCTTCCCCTATACGCACAGATGTGCCAGATTATATTCTCCATGTAGCGCCTGCTCGGATGATAGCTAGTGATTTCCGCATTATCTTCCATATGACAGATATCCCTATAATACTTCGATGTGGCTATCTTAGCCATTCCATCAGATTTAGAGGCGCAATATATTTTTAGATGGTCATCATACTCCACAAGTTATTCGTGGTGATTATTTTCAAACCAAGCTTTACTGCCAATGCTGAGGAGAATTATTCCAGCTTCTTTATGCCCCATCTTCCCCATTTCTTTGGTAGGGTAAGTGTCTCCCATTTGAACCAGGCAAAGATTCTCCCAGACTGTTTACGCTTTCAAAGAAACCCGCAACATATATTTTGTATTCTAGAGAGGATACCCTAAGTATCCATGCTAAGGACATCCAATATACCAAAGTGGCCTCTAGAACTGCTTAAATGAGTACTGATCTGCTTGCCCTGGATAGGTACTTGTGGTACCAGATGTTTAGCCTCCTTTCCAATTTGGAGATAAGCCATGTGCAATCTACTATTTTTTATCCTAGGGGTTTTAGCTTCTATCCCAGATATCTAAGACCATCCTCCATTCGCAGAAGCGTAAAAGGGAATCTTTGGAGAGAAAATTGTATCTCATGGGGAGAGCATCCAGGAGTTGTCATGGTGGACTTGTTACAGTTGACTACCATGACAGTGGTAGTTTGAAATAAAGATAAGGTGTTCTTTATTATAGTCAGGTCCCCTATGCCTCCATTGAGGAATATCAGCACATCATCCATAAATAATAAGTGAGTCAGAATGCATCTATTAGTGATTTTGCTTCCTTAGGTCCTTCCCCTATTATGTTCTTCTTTAATAAGTCTACTAAGCCCTTCCATGATGAGTAGGAATAGCAGGGGAGATAGAGGGAACCCATGTCCAAGGCCTCTTTCTGAGTGAAATAAAGGAGATGTCGCTCCATTTACAAGAACACTGAAGGATATATTTGTTATATAACACGTGATCCATTTAATAAACTCATATGGGAATCCAAGGTGTGTTAGGAGAATTCTTATATAAAGCCAACTTACTCTATCAAAAGCTTTTGAAAGATCTAACTTTAAGATCATACCTTTCATTTTCTTTGATTGTAGAAAGTGTAGTACCTCTTATGTAGTTCTAACTGCCTCATGGGTCTGTCGATCTTGCAAGAAAGAAAATTGCTTAAGAGAGATATGGGTGGATAGGATGGGGTGGAGGATATTATTTATGATTTCGGAAATGATTTTTATAAATGCAGTAGCACATGGATATGGGCCAAAAATCATCATAAGAGGCCGGGTTATGAGATTTGGGAATGAGGGCTATGAAAGTGGTATTGAAAGCTTCATATATCTTGCCATTAATCCTGCAAACTTCAACGACTTTGAGGGGATCTTCTCCAAGAGTCTCAAAAAAATCCAAATAGAACTCCACCAACCATCCATGTCGCCCTGGGCTTTTGTCTTGCTTAAACCATTTTAATGTGGCTTCAAATTCCCCTAGAGTGAATTTCTTGTTCAATTCCATGACAATCTCCTGATCCACAAATCGGGGAAATAATTGTGCCACTTGAATAATTTCACCAAGGGTGGTAGTTGGAGGAGCCCTGTATATCTTCTTAAAACCCTCTGCTATATGTCCCTCAGCATCAAGGGGGTGGGACTTCTAAAAATCAGTAACCATGCAAGCATAAGATGCATCCTTTAACCAGGAAGAGTTGAATTTAGAAGGGCCTTTAGGCTTATTAAACCCCCCTCTTATTTCTAGGTATATTGGCATATGACCTTAGATACCTCCCGATCCCACCCATTATTGATAATTAAAACCCATGTTTAGTAGGCACTCCTTAATAAGAAAATGGTCAAGTCTTTTGGCGAGGTTGCCTTCACCAACATTGTTGTTCCTTAAGGTGGCCTGCAATTTTACTGATGGGATGTCCATAAGGCTGTGGATTTCTAGGATGTTATCAAAGTATGCTATTAGGGGATCAATCTAGGTATGATGTCACCAAGGTTCAGAGGGACCTATAGAAAAATTTAGATCCCCTCCAAGGATTAAGTAATCCCTTTGCAAGATATTAGAACTCAATAAATGGTCTGAAAAATGTGGATGGTGATGTCATAGCCCATACACATTAATTAGCCTAATCTCAATGCCCAGGCCATATGAGAAAATATATGCCCCAATATTCCCACTGCCTCCCTAGCTATTGCAAATATTGATGGATCGAGTGCTATACCCCAGTGCTATCACACCTGAGCATCCATTTGCATCAAGAGCTAGAAAGGACCAGCCGAAGAGCATAAATTCAAGCAGGCGGGTGATGGTTTTAGCTATTGATATTCTCTATAATGTTGATATTCTCTATCCTTGATTGTTATTAGGCCTTCCCATGAGGTGTATAAATACCACTAAAAATCCGTTAATTCTATTAGGTCATGGGCTCCTGTAGGTGTGCCTTCGGTGAAACTCGTAAACCTTGCCCGAAAAATAGGGTATGTTTTTATTTTTTCATATTTTAAATCATATACGTGGGTTTTGTACTATGTTACCCACGTGTATGCGTGCTTTTTAAAGGGAAGAGTCATGTATGGAATTAAAAATATATATATATTAATAAATTATAAAGTCTCTATGGGAAAGGATTGCCCAAGGCCATGTAAGAGCATCAGAACTACAAGAGTGCTAAATGATGTTATAAAAAGGATTTCTACTTTAAATTCCTACTTGGTGACAAAAACTCAACCAACACACTATCTGTTCTCACCAAACAAAGAAATGGTTTCAAGAAAAACCCAAGGAAAAATATTTTTTTCTCAATACCCTAGCATCAATGCCAAAATATCGTGTAACCCTACAGACAACCTCTGACTGAGAGGAGGTCAGTGCCTAGGACATGTATACAAAAACATGAAAACTCTTTTTTATATCATATACATGGCTACTCAGAGATGTTTTATGAAGACGTAATGTAGGGGTATATCTTGGAGGAAAAGGCACCCTCCCAGTTGGCCACGTTTTCTATGAAAATGATTTTGAAGTTGTAATAGGGTGGCATAATGAAAGGGTGGAAGATTCAAAATAGAAGGTTTTAGTAATAGAATTGTTGATACCAAATATTAGAAGAAACCATGAAAGACTGAAGAGATGAAAGTATGAAAATATGGAGCGTAGTTTAAGTTTATTTTAATTGAAGATGCACAGGTACTGTAATCTATTCCAAGAAGAGTAAATCTGTTTAATGAAAATAACCAACAACACCTTTACAGATTTTCAAAGGAAAAAAAACAGATAATGACTTACAGGAAGAAACATAATACACAAATCATTCGCAAAAGAGAGTTTGAATAACCTAGGAATTTTATTAATTATCCAAAAAAATTCTGATACATTACACAAAATTTTATCTTCTGAGGCCAAAATTTAGAACACCAAAACTAGTGCCTTCATGTATTTTTAAAGAATTTTTTTAATTTGGGGACATTACAAAACTATTAACTGCCAAATTGATTCAAAACTACTAACTTTAGTCGGTCCTTATGAGGACTCAAAGACTAAACTTAGAAACTAAACTACTAGCTTTGAAATTACAAATATAGTATATATTTCAAATTAAAAATAGGTGCATTATTATCATTCGATCACTTGAGATTATTGTGCAGGCTCATTTGAGGAGGTTCCAAGTTACACCCCCTGTATCTTTTTCGTTGATATTAAGTCCTGAAATTTATTCCACAATGATAATTTGGGAGTTGAACATTTTATCAATTTATCATAGGCCATCTTCAAATTATTTACCTTGCTATATATTGGCTTTTCAGAAAGGAGAGTCTTAACTAACCATAGCAGCTGAAAATTCCTCTACAAATAATTTACAATTCTTAATCCTGTTAGAATTGTTGTTTTTTCATGGGAAACATTTATCTTACTCTTAGTTCCCAGTAAAAAGGTTTCATATGTTTCCCAAGGGAGGATATTTCCTACTGATCCCAACATGAGGGTAGTCCTTCTCAGACTTACCAAAATTGGAATTGAAAGCCAACATTGACTCCTTGACTTCTCCTAGTTTGCCCTCTACATTCTTTTTGTAAATATTTTTCTGCAACATCTTATTTATTTTTGAATGAATGGTTGTTTTGGCTACAACATCCATTGTTCTCAACTCTAGGGAGTACCTAACATTTAGAAAATCAATCATGCTCTTCGCCAAATGTGCACCCTATTGTGACTTGTTTTTTTTAGTGAGGATAATGGATTACAGATCTCTAACCATTATTTCCTCCTTAGCCATGACCATCATATGATCCAAAATTTCTTTCACCTGTTGAAACATGTCAGTTTAGGTGATCTCTCTTGCTTGAATAAGAGACATGTTTCCCTTTAGTTCTCTTTTAATTCCTTGATTTCATCATAGGATGACTGATAATATTTGTGATTTTGTGATGCATTTTCTCTTCCCATTTTCAATTATTTCTCCTTATGTTTCAACTTCTCCTTAGCATCAACTATATTATTTTTTATCTTCTTCAACTCATGTTCTAAAATCTTTAACTCAATTATAACTCTGGTGAGTTTATGAGTGGGATCTTTAGAATGTGCCTGCACCACAATTGTGTAGACACATCCATCTATCTTTTGTTGCGTTCTTAATTGAGTTCTTTAAGACTTTCCACTTCCTTATTCCTCTCCACAATTCATGTGTCATGATTTCCTTCTCCTTTTCAATTTGAGCCAATTTTGGAGCCAATACATGTTTAGTGGTAGGTAGTTTCAATTTTATTCTTAATGATTGGGTCCTAGATTCTACACTTTCTACTAGTTTTTGGACAGTTTTTTTTATCTTCCAGATTCATCCTAAGATTAATGATTAGATTCTTAAATTCTTCATTTTGTGTGTGTAGATCTCAATAATTAGCTTTTTCCAATTTCAGTTGACTAACCACCTTTCCCAACAAGGCCTCTATTTTGGTTGTTTCTAATGATGTTTTAATGAGATCATTGTACATTAATTCTCTAGTTTTCTTGTGTAACTTTATCTGATAATTAAAAGGAATGTCCTTTGTATTCATAGACAAGTTGTTTGTCTTGAAATCATCTACAAGAGAAATTGACTGTGAAATAGGGTTTGTGAAAGAGAGTTTCAACTGCCTTCTTCGCAAATCCATGGTCAAAAGGAGTTTGGTTTGATAAGCTAAAATAGATTGTGCCTCCAACTAAGTAGCAAAAGTTTATTTTGTTTTCCTATTTCTTTCCCCAGTTTGTTCATATGAATCTTTCAAAACATTTAGGGGTGCATCTTCTTCATATCCAAGAATAGGAGATGTCGGCACACATTTTTCTCCTCTTATCTGCAACTGAAATCCAGTTCCAGTGGAAGGGTTCTCCCTAAAATATTCAGATTTTTTTCTTCCCCTCTATACATTATACCCTTTACTGCTTTGAGAGATCTCCCCTTCTGAATCAATGACATTTATGGCCCCTCTTATTAATCATTTTTGCAGAGCAAAGATGTATTCCAACTTCCATACTAATTTGTGCTTCAACTAAACCCCCATTTGCTAACTTATCTAGCTTAGGCTTTGATTCATGTGTATAAGGAGCATAAGATTCTATACTCTCCCCATTGAAATGACTTAATGAGGATCATAGGACCATTTTTCTCCCTGCTGGAAATTCATGGCTTCTAACCATTTTTTGACCTCCTTAGCTGCTTCCATGGTGTTAACAATGATTGGACCAATAGTCCTACGCAATTTGAATAGATATATTTTCTGGCAGGAACAAAATGTATTTGATCTACATTTAGGATCTACCTAATGAACTCCAATGAAAATATTCTCATAGGCACAAAAAATGGAAGCTTATAAGGAAAAACGTTTTCTCCATACAATATGAGTTATGTATAATCTTCAAATGAAAACCAATCTGAAACCTTCAAATCTTCACTTAATTGCAATAGAGACTAGGCCTTTAGAAAAATCATAGGAAGTGAAACATTATTAATAATTTTGTAAAAAATAGACATGAAGGAAGAAATATAATAGGAAAATCCCTCATTGTTTGGTTGGAATCTGACTAGATCAGTCCAATTTACAATTGTTTTCTTCTTTTTGTTGGGATCTGAAACAAATATTCCTAGGTTAATAAATTGTTCAACATGTACATATAGGAAGAGATACATGAAAAATGAGGAAAAACTGAAATATCCAGTAATGGTGAAATTAAGGATCTAAGTGTTTATGGTTTTCTCCTTGTTGTAGAAGCTGAAACACCCTCCAAAATTTTGGCCTACACTCAAATTTTAGAGCCTATTGTGGATGTTGTGATCGGATGTTACTTAGTCACTTACTGGTTAGCTGATGATTTCAAGCTCCCTTCTTGGATCTTAAAACTCATTCACACTTTTTTTCTTTATATAGAAAGTTTCGTCTTTGGGCATGGGAATTATTACTTGTAATACAAAGGGGAGTTTTGATTTGCTTCAAGGGTCAATATTTGTGAAAATTAGTTGTTCTCATCATATAGACAAGTTTCACACTCATTTCCAAAGTTTCATGTACTATTACAGAAATGTCTTCATTATCCTCACAAAGTCTATCAATGGAGTCACACTTGTCATAATTTTCCACAAAGGTTGTTGCATTAAGCAAAGTAGGTTTTGATATGTTCTGGATTATCTACATTGTATCACCAATTATCCAAGTGTGTAGTCATAGTCAATTTCTATCACTATTCACATCAGTTCCAATGATCCCAGACTTAGCCAAATTGCAGAGGATTCCTAGCAATCTACCCTCATCCAACCTTCCTAAACTGCGCACTTCACATACTCAACCTTCAAGCTTTTCATTTGTCTATTGGAACTACGCAATACAGAGAATTCCCAGCCTCCCTTGGCATCCAAAACTACACAAATGCTTCCTCTAGTGCCTATTCCCTAAGACGGACCTCACCCCTCCAAAAACTACACAATTTTGTCCTTCCAACCTCTTGGTTTCCTAGTCCCCCTTGCCTCCTGAAACTGAGCAGTTTGTCCTCCCAGGGCCCCATCCTACAAAATCCACTACTTTTTTGAATTGTGCGATTTTTTTCCTCAGTGGGTATTGCACAATTTTTTCCCTCAGTTAGGACTGTATAGAAATTTCCCTTAGTGTGGCCTAAGATTGGCATTGAGTTGTCTTAGTGATAAAGCTTGATCCTTGGCTACTTGAACTATGCAATTTCATAGGCATTGGACCTTCTCTTCTGACCTGTCACTCAGTCTCGGCCCTGGTCACGAATCTAAGTTCTCTATCTTAGGATAACATTTTCAGATTGATGTCGTCTTGTCATGAGTGAGTTGCAGATGCAGGTACTCTCTTACACTATTGCAAGATGATGAAGAAGGAGGACATGCTAGATGACACATAAGAATTTGAGGATAAAAGATAATATTCTAATAAGAAGACATAGGAACCCTAGGGTACGATAGAATATTAGAGATAGATACCACATGAAGACTCCACCTTATTCACAACCCTTTGGAGGGTAGGTACGAAGAAGAAAGAACATCTTTCACGAAGTTGAAATGCACCTCTTAGTGTAGTATGAAGGAAAACTTGCTACAATCATATCATTATGTCTTCAATGACCTGTATGGTAGAAAACATTGAAATTCATTCCATGTGTTTTCTGTAAGTGTTTTCCCCCTTTTGCAAGATAGGCAAGATGTCATATTTTCGCATGCTACCTATTGTAATTTATGCATAAGCTCACCCTAGTGTTTTCGAGGGCCATATTTGTGTTTACTATTTTCCTTACCATATAAACTCCTATCAAACTCATTCATAAAGTTTTGAGCATCGTCACAGTGAACATAAATTCTATCTTAGGTGTCTCAGTTGTCATAATTGGTCAATAAGTCGGAACACACAAGCAAAACTGTTTTTCATGTGTCATGGGTGATCAATGTTCTTAAGTCATCAAGTATTCTAAGTGTTAGCATATAGTCAAAGTTTCATCTCTTCACTTTTTAGTGTCACTATTATAACACGTAGCCTTTACTAAAGAAGTTCCTTGGCCATTCAACTTGGCTTCACCTAGCCTGCCTGGACTAGGTATTGTGCAGTTCCGGTCAACAAGTTGTGATATTGACCCCTATATTTGCACAATGCATAGTTCCTGTTGCCTAGGACTGTTGCATTGCGTAATTCCTGAGCCCAAGACCAATATTCCCTTCCAGAATTGTGTAATATTTTTATTCATCCTAGCCCAAGCTACAGATGGAAAAGCACAAGGGACAAGCTGCCTCCCTGTGCCTATGAACTACATAATCCCATAGGGTACTAGTCTCCCTTTAGTCTCAGAACTATGTACCAGCTTCTTACCGTGGTCACTCCCTTAGCCTAACCTACAATATTTCAAATATGAGAAAAATATGTCATCCTTCCACTCCAAAACTGCAGAGAAAATTATCCCACGAGTCATTCTCCTCAGCCTGACCCACTGTCTTTCAAAACTACAGAAAGATTGATTTCCAAGTGCTTGAACTGCACATTGCACAATTACAGACCTCAATCACCAGCCCTATCTATTAGGACTTCATAAAGCATAGTCACCGAGCCTCCCTTCCCAACTTGTAACTCAGTTCTGGCTGAGTCCCTGGACTAGAATGCACCATCTTAGGCTAGGATTATTTCAGGCTGATGTCATCTTTTCATGAGTGAATTGAAGATACAAGAAATTGGCGGGATGATGGAGGAATATATGAACAAGAAATACATTCAAAATACATTCTTGTAGCTGAGCATGCAAGTTGAACTATCAAGGAAACATAAAGGGACACCAACTCATGACCACAACCCAAGACTTAAGATAATTGAATATTCCTCTCACCAAGCCGTGAGGAGGTGGAAGACAAGCGTATTGTCAACTAGACATCATTTAGAGCAACAACAGTGACTTGACATTGCCACATCACCAAGTAGTCCACATTAGCAGTGTCATGTCATGAGTGGTCATATCCGACATCACTATTGTGGACCATGTATATTATATTCAAATGTATTGAAAAGTGGAATTCCACAGCACACACATGTATATGGATAATCATGTAAGTTATAGGGAGTTTAACAAACATGAGGTTAGTCAAAGAGTCACAAAAGGGAAGCATCACCCCTTGGTTATATATACCCCCTCATTATATGAGGAAGGGACTTTTCACCTTGGCTCCTCTCGCAAGGCATTAAATAGATCAACTAGTTCTTTGAGGAGAAAGGAGTGGCTCCAATGTCCCACTATTGGGGCTAGTGACATATATTGTAAGTATATTTCTTGGAACTTTTGCTTATTGACAAAATCCTTTTAAAGCCAACATATTCATCAAATATGGGCTATGAATGTGTGAAAAACTTTTTGTGCATGTTTTTATTTCATGTTTTCTTTCACATGTACTAATATAGTTGAACTATTTAAGTTATTTTAGGGCTTATATTATTGAGAATGTTTTGCAATGGTTTTTATTATTGTCCCATCCTTGTGGACTATTCTGCAGGATACTAAACAAATCTTTCCTTGTTTGTTGGTTGTAATGATCATCACATCCATTGTGGAATATTCCATTGGATGTTAGATTGACCCTTCTGGTTCATGTGTGTCTCTTCCTGGGTGGTACTATTACCCCTCACGTAGAGGCTCACTTTCATCTCCCCTTTGTAATAGAGGAACCTTGACACAGTTGTAACTGCACACTCACTAGGCACATCTCCATTGCTTTTCGAAGACACCATTGCATCACTCTCTTGTGCTGACAGCTAGATCCAAGGTAAATCTTTAAGGATTTGGAAATTACCCATTTATACTAGATGGGACTCCTACACCAAACAATGTGAGGTCTCATTGGGACTTCATATTTCCAGCACCGTCAACAAAATGACACTAAAAGGAGGGCCAGATGATAGGTTGTGCCCGTTGAGTCTGGTTTGAGTCTCTTATCTAAAATGGCCCTTCCCCGAATTATAATCCTATGATTTTTTTCTAAAGATCTTAATTGTACCATCCCTGTGGAATTTATTCATATATTGTCTGAATTTAAGTTCGATGATGAGGGTGAATAAACTTTTCATGAACATCTATTTCAAGTTGTTCATCTTTGTCTTTCTAACGGAATACATTGTAAGGATGTCATGGCTAGATTACTCACCCTCACATTTGAAGGTCGTTTTAATTAATGGTGCATAAATTACCCATTTCTTCTATCCATTAATTCAACAACCTTTCCAAGAAGATTCATAAAGCCTTCATTAAGTATAACTACCAAGATGTGTTTGGATGAATGAACATTTTAAGAATGCAGCCTGATGAATCAGTTCAGGATTTTTCTGATCGATTCCTTCACCTATGTTATGAAATTCCTGGAAGACATCTGAACTGGGATTTCTTGAAATAGGAGTTTGAGTGATTGGTTCTTGTCTCTTCGTAGGGAGAACTTGAACCCTGTGAATTTTCCACTCCCACAACTCTTTGGAATCATGAGACACCTAAAAATACAGAGGAGGAGCTTACTGCCCATTTTGTTTTTATTCTTCCTCCCTTTCCAATCCCAATGCGGGTGCCTCCTTGCAGTGGTTGTAAACTAGGAAATTTGCAAATCAAATCTCTATTCTATCTTCTCATTGTTCTTTCGCTTTTCATTATTCAAATTCAGTGGAGGAAATTCCAAAATGGCTCATGAAGCCTACAGTGAAGACTCACTCGTCCATTCGACAAGATGATTTCATTGCTCACAACTCTAGTATCAAATCCAATCTAGATTTACGTTATCCTCTATCATCTACATATCCCGACTCTTTGTACCATTACCCACTTAATGAATCTGCTCCACCAGCTAGTTCTTCACATTCTCTCCATTCTCAAGATGTTGGCTCAAACTACGATTAGACACAAAGTAGTCACATTACACAGGTAGAGGAGCAAGAAGTTGAAGACACTTTAAATCTTCCCTCTATTTCTCGAAATGTTCCATGTCAAAATATTGAGTTTCCATTCATGTATGATCTTCAATATGCTAATCCAAGTTGTGAATGAACTGTAATCAGTTATTTTGATCAAACTGTAGCCTTGGGAAAAAATGATACTAATGAAGATAATTAGTCTAGTATATCAGGTAACGAATTCCCAAGTCCATCGTATGATCTTTTGATTTCTCATGAATATTTTAATTTAGATCTAGAATCTGGTTCGATCAAAGAAGATGTTCGTATGGAAACTTCCTCTTAACCTCTCTATCCCTTGTGTCCTACCATTTGCAATGAATATACTTGCGATGGATAGACTCCATGCTCTTCAATTTCTTCACCCAATGATTTATGCCCTAGATTGACACAAGGTGGTGAGGTTGTCCATGATGAAATTGAAAATACTCAAGTCATAGAGTACCCTTCCCATTCCTTGTCATCTATTTTCTTACATAAAGTCAACTCTTCAAATCAACTTTCTCATGAGATTTCCGCGATTCATTTACCTTTGAATATGATATTAGAAGAGCCTCTCTAATTGAGTAATATTATTATTGAAGTTGAAAATTTTAGTGAAACCTGTGATAGAAATGGCTGCCATCTGGTGAACAATATTGAAATGATTAACAACACTCACACTAAAACCATGCATGATTTGGTTCAAGCTTCAAAATGTGATTCTACAATCCTGGGAAGTTTTGGGACCTTCAAAGGAGTCGAGGCACTTCAAATTTTGTTGATGATTATGTCAGATCTCATGACTCTAGTAAGCCCCTTGAAGTAAGTCAGATCTTCTTTCTCTCACACAATCCTTCTTTTCGCATGGTTTCATTCAGTGTAAATATCTTTCTCAAGGATGTTTGTTATTTCAGAAGTAATATTTCAAACTCTCAAGATTTTACTTCTGACCAGACTCTAGAGTATTTTTTGGTTAATTAATCTTCATGCAAATATCTCACATCAAACTCAGGTTGGGAATGTCCATATCTCATGGAATCATGGAATTGGGAAGCTGATCATTTCAAGGAATCATGTTTATTGAATTTATTCCTTAATGGTCATCTCCTGGGTCTTCTTATGAATTTGATGTTGCAAAATTTTCCTCTCGTCGCACCACAAATCCTCTTTACTATTAATGAATGCACAATTTGTCACATGAATTAACTTCTTCTTCATTCACCATGTCCCAAATAGACTCACGAATTTGTGGTGCTAGCATCCTTTTTAAAATCTTTTGATGACTACAATTCTTGTACAATTTTTCATGAGTTGCAAGAAGGTGTTGTGTAATATTTGGTTCCCAAGGATCTTGGTTCGATTGTTCAGAGCATTCGTATGATTGTTCAAATTGTCTTTTCTTCATTTATTGCAATCTGGGAACTGGTGCTTTAATTGAATCATCTGATCATTCTTATGCCCTTGGTGACTGTCATTCATCCTATCATCTTCCCATCAACACATCCAAGGACAATGGTTTTACATCTCTTGACCTTTATCATTCAGTATCTCACTATTCATGTTTGTGCCGAGTAGTTGAAACACTTCATATTTTGTTCATAGTTATGTCAGGTCCTCACTATCATGGCGTGACTATTCAAAATGATCAGATATATTTTCCACTAAAATATTCTCATCATAATTCCATGCTTCTAATTGAGAAATCATCTTCTCAAACATTTCAATAGTTTGTTACAAATTCTATGATCCAATCACTAAATGGTTGGAACAATCTTACCTAGAAAGATTTGTCATGAACAACAAGTTTCGATCTTTCCTCGCGCTCACTAAGGAGCTTGGTGTATATGGAGACACCTCCATAAGAAACATTTGAGGTTTTTCAATAAATGGTATTCATCAAAAAGGTAAGAATGTAAATTGGATGAAAGTAGTGGTTGTGACACACCTTTCCACCTAAATGCAAGACCTTCCTTTTCTTGTGCAAGTTTTTCAAGTTTTTATATTTTTTTGTTGCACATCACTTTATATATATTTCAATTGTTCATATCTTCATGGATGCAGGTTGGGAACAACTACGGTGGCTTCACTAGAATTTTCATTATACGTGATCTCAACCTTCTAGCTATTAGGTTAGGAGTAGGATTAGTTGCATCCTAGTTTTCCCTCTCTTGCACCCATTTAGCACTTGTTCCATGCATTTGGTCCTCATTTTCTTATTCAGGTTCTACATCATGTTTTTGTTAGCCATTTGGTTATGTTGTGTTTTGATTTCTGTTTCTTGGTTTTGTTTTTTTCTTTCTTTTCATCTTGTTTTCTTTCTTGTTGAGTTTTTCCTTTTGTTTTCATCATGAGAATAAGTGTTGTGGCTAGACCTGTTTTGGATTCTTAGTATGTGTGTGGCCGAACTATAAAGAGTCTTGTGACACTTTAGAATTTGGCTAGCCTTCTGTCTGTATTCCTTCTGTAGGTTATATCTTTTGGTTGGTTAAGTTCCGACAGAAAATAATATCCATCAATAAGGAGAGTTTTGGTCCAACCATGAACCCATGTCTAGTCCGGAAACATTATGCCTATACTCACCTTTTCTTCTTTTAGTGTTCTCAAGTGGAGGAGGGTAAAAATATAAACGAGAAAACATAAATCGTAGGTCTATATATGATTCTCTGAAGGAACAACCTCTTTTTCTATCAATAAGTTAGGATCCCTCTCCCATCCCAAAATTAATAAGGCCCAATGAAAAATTATCTTTAAATAAATAAAGGTGAATGAAGAGAAAGGGTTCTTGCACAGAGAGGTGAAGCAAGCAACTTCACCGAGGTACTATCTAGGCTCACTGGCAGTGGAGAAATATTGTGTTCCTATGTGACTCCACTAGGGTACTATTCAGGCCTATTGGAAGTGGAGCAACACTAGAGATGAAAATCATACTATGAAAATATTAAGCTCGCAAGCTACAATACAACTTCCCAACTCGAAACATTATGATTATGTTGAATCTTATGTTTCGTTCAACTGAGAAGGTATAGAGGGGACAATATATGTTTGTGGGGTAAGTGGGAAGGCCGAATTAATTTTCACGATGAATCAATACTCCCTAAAGAACCAAGGCCCTACATGGAAGGAGTTAACTAAAACAAGGAAAGGTTGATTCTACCAGTGTGTCACCCAGTGTTGTAGCGGCTGCAACGCCCTCCAAATTTTTGGCCTACACTCGAATTTTGGAGCCTATTGTCAATACTATGATTATTAATTCCTTAGTCACTTATTGGTCAGCTAGTGATTTCAAGGTCCCTTCTTGGATCTTTAGAGTCGTTCACACGTTTTTTCTTCATATATAAAGTGTTGTCTTTGGGCATGGGAATTATCGATTTTCATGGAAAGGGGAGTTTTTGTTTTCTTCAAGGGGAAATATTTGTCAAAATCATTTTTTCTCATCATATATACATGTTTCTCACTCATTTCCAAAGTTTCACGCACTATTAAACAAGTGTTTTCATTATCCTTGCAAAGTCTATCGATGGAGCTGCACTTGTCATAAGTTACCACAAATGTTAGGGTCCAACCCTAACCCCCTTATTTATGTAATAGGATCGAGTCATAGTTATAGTTAAGTAAAGAGTCAATAAAGCCCATATTAATAATTGTAAGTGGTTAACTCGCATTTAATGCAAGGACCACAGTTAGTTGCAAATGAGCCATGGTATTAGATAGATGGTATTAATAAGAACCATGGTATTGCCCCATGGTATTGCATGTATGAATCCTATATAAAGTATAGAGATTCCCCTTGACGAGCATCGTGTCTTATCTTGTAACTGAGCTCAGCTCTATTGGAGGTTGCCCCCTCGAAGAGGCAAGTGAACATTGCTTTCTGAATAATAAAATACTTGATGTTATTCCTCATTGTTCTATGTTATGGGTATATTTCTTCGCATATTTGGTATTTTGGTATCATCTTGCAAGTTAAGAGCATAACAAGTGGTATCAAAGCACTTTCCAGGGCCGGTGGGATCTCCAATTTTTAGCATTTTTTTTTTTTTGGCTAGAGACGTGTTCTGGCATCTTTAAACCATGGGATCTGCCATTGAGCGCATAAACCTCCGGATTTGGGGAGGCATGCACGTAGGAAATACAAGAGGTGGTCATGCTTGTTGGAGTCCCTTGTAACCCTTGTGGGTACCCCTTCGAGTAGTAGCACATTAGACAAAACCACACACTGACTGTCTTCCAAGTACCCTCTGGGTATATCGAAAGCCCCCTAGATCCCTTGAAACCTCACCATAGATAAATTGTTTGTCGTCTTGCTACTACAGTACATCAAGAATAACACTCCAAGAGATTACTCGCATGTAAGATAGGATAGTTGGGTTGTATGACTAAGGGCACGATTGATCCTCCTTGGTTATTGCCCTGAAAAATTGGGTTGAGTACTACTGTCAGACCCTTATGTATATTGTGATTTGTAGCACCTGACACTCCTGAAGACGATAGTTCCCTTCTCTATCTCTAGATCATGAATAATCTTTGCCAGATCAGATCTCACAAGTGGGGTTTCATCGTAGCAGTAGCAATTAGTTCTGCTATTCAGATCTATCAGCTCATCCATTCAGATCTCTCAGATCCATCAAATCTGCCATCCAGATCTAGCATTTTGGGCTCTGTAGCCGTCGCAACAATCATATCCGCCATTCATATCTGACTAATTGTGTGGGTTCCTATACCTATGCATGATTTTCGTAGGACTTTGGGTAGCATTGACATTTTTGGGATTCAATGACTGCAGTATTCCTAAGCAAGGAGTAAAACTCTGTTCAGAGTTAAAAAAAAAAAAAAGAAAAATCTGGTCGACGAGCTGAGAAAGGTGGTACCATTCAATTGTTAGTGCCAAAAAATTTCGAGCAGTCCCAAATTTTAAGTACATCAGATCGGTGCATGGTACGAACTAGAGCTCAAACTGTGGCCAATGAGAGGATTGACAACCCTGAATCACAATTGAAATATTTCATGTTGTAGTTAAAGATCTTAAATCAAACACTCTCAAGGGGCAAGGTGGAGGAACGCGTGGAGGCATATAGTGGTAATGAAAACTTGAGGGCGAGTCTAGCGAGTCTTTTCACCTCTTTGGCACCCACAAACAATCCCATCCGCGACCACCCAAGCTAGACATGTATAAATTTGATGGCTCTCACCTGGCCACATGGATAGCACAAATGGAGCAATATTTCACACTAAACTACATCCTGGATGATGTGACTCAGCTTAATGTGGGTATCATGTACTTGGATAATGAAAGATGGCAATGGTGCCAATGGCATCAATGTTGCTATGGAAGGCCCTTGACTTGGCAGGCATTCAAAAAAGCTCTTATGGATCACTTTGACCTGGACTCTAATTTTTTGGGTCACCTCACTAAGCTTCGATAGACAGGAATAGTGAATGAATATGTTACAGCCTTTAAAGCCTTAGTTTTCTGCACTGGAGGTCTACACGATGAGTTCTATGTGGAATGTTTTGTCAGTGGTCTCAAAGAAGCCATATAAGCCCACGTCCAATTGCACCACCCTAGCTCATGGCTGCATGCTTGCAGGATAGCTCGTGAAGTAGAATGTGCATTAGTGACCCAGTTCAATCGCCCAAATTTCATCACTAAGGGTCCTCCCACACAAGCTCAAAGCACTACCCAAACACTCAAGGTTCAAAAGATGTCACCAACAAAAATGGCAGAAAGAAGAAAGCAAAGATTGTGTTACCACTGTGATGAGAAATACTCCCCCGGGCATAAATGCAAGGAGCCCAAATTCTTTCAAATTGATGCTACTGATCATAGCTCCTCAGAGGAAGCCCCACCACTTGAGGAACCAGAGGAGGAAGAAGAGGACAACCAACAAGACAATGCACCTAAAGAAACAGTTACCTCGCTACATGCATTGGCAGGGATTTCTTCTCCACAAACTCTCAAAATCAGAGGTTTTATTAAGCATCACACAATATTAGTCTTGATTGATAGTGGTAGTACACATAATTTTATCCATCCAAGAGTCACGGAAGCAGTGCATTGTTTTGTCGGAGGAGTTTCTAACTTCTAGGTCCAAATCACTGATGGGCGGACAATGAAATGTGAAGGCCACTGTTAAAATGTCAAACTTCAAATGGGGGATTATCAGTTAAAGACCCACATGTTTTCCATACACGTGGGAGAGTGCGACATTGTCCTAGGTGTTGAATGGCTTTGTACACTTGGCCCAATCACAATGGATTTCCATGAGTTATATATGAGCTTTAAGTAGAACAGCCACACACATACCCTTTGTGAACTCCAGGCGGGAGCTCCCTCTATCATCAGCTCACGTCATATGGAAAAATTGTTAAAAAAGGGCCACCATGGAGTTATAGTGCAATTTAATGCCATCTAGGCCTTTGAACCCAATTCTCTTCATATTCATCCTGAGATGCAACAGATCTTGAACAACCATCTGCCACTATTTGACAAGCCTCATGAGCTTCCACCCTTGAGAGGGGAACATGATCATAGCATTAATTTGGTCCCAGAGGCCCAACTAACAAATGTGTGCCCATATAGATATCCGTTCATCGAAAAGAATGAAATTGAAAAAATAATCAAGGAACTCTTGGAGGCAGGCGTCATTCGTCCCAGCATTAGTCCTTATTCATCGTCGGTGGTCATGGTGCTCAAGAAAGATGGGGAGTGGCATATATGTCTACACTTCAGGGCCCTCAATAAGTTGACAATCAAAGATAAATTTCCCATCCTGGTTGTCGATGGTTTGCTGGATGAACTAAATGGGGCTCAATTCTTTACTAAGCTCGACCTTTGCTCGGGCTATCACCAAATTCGCATGAAAGAAGTAGACATTCCAAAGACTGCTTTCCGAACTCATGAAGGCCATTATGAGTTTGTGGTCATGCCAATTGGTCTTTGTAATACCCCATCGACTTTTCAGAGCCTTATGAACCACCTGCTCAAACGATATCTCAGAAAATTTTTCCTTTTTTTCTTTGATGACATCCTCATCTACAGTCGCACCTGGGCCACACATCTTCAGCATGTAGATCTGCTCTTGCAACTGCTCTGCAAACATAAATTATTTGTCAAGATTTCCAAGTGCTCTTTTGGCATGGAAGAAGTTCAGTATTTGGGCCACATTGTGCGGCGTGAAGGTGTCAAGGTGGACCCCAAAAAGATCCAGGCAATGCAGGATTGGCCTCAACCAAAGACCTTGAAGAGCTTGAGATGATTTTTGGGTTTCACATGCTACTATCACAAATTTTTCCGCAATTATAGTCACATTTCTAGGCTCCCCACTTAAATCCTCAAGAAAAATTCATTCCTCTCGAATGATGAAGCACAACAGACCTTTACATCTCTCAAACATGCCATGTGTTCCACTCCAGTCTTAGCACTACCCGATTTCACCAAATCTTTTGTGATTGAATGTGATGCTCCTAGTACGGGTATTGGGGTGGTCTTAATGTAGGAAGGTCGACCCTTGGCCTTCACGAGCCAATAATTAAGTGGGAAGAGTCTGGGACAATCTACCTATGAGAAGGAGATGATGGCCATCTTACATGCAATAGATACCTAGCGACCATACTTATTGGGGCGACGTTTCCATATCCGCACAGACCAGCAAAGCCTTAAATATTTTTTGGAGCAATGCCTATCATCACCACAACAAAATAAATAGCTCGCCAAAATGCTAGGATATTATTATGAGATAATTTACAAGAAAGGGCGCGAAAATATTGTAGCAGATGTGTTATCCCGCCAATTTGAGGAGGAAAGTACCCTGCTCACAATTTCCCTTCCCATTCCAGAATGGATTGGAGAGGCTCGCAAGGAATGGTTTTCACATCCCTGGCTCTCCCAACACATTAATCAATTGCAAGCGGATCCAAATTCCATAGCGGACTACTCGTGGCAAGATGAGATTCTTCGCTACAAGGACAGAGTCGTAATATCACCAACATCAACCCTCAAAAGCCGCATTTTGGCAGAGTTGCACTCATCACCCACTGCAGGACATTCAGGCTTTCAAAAGACGTATGCTTGCACTCGAAGATCATTTTTTTAGACAGGCATGAAAATGGACATTCTTACTTTTGTAGATGAATGTGATGTCTCTTAGGGCCACAAAGTAGAAATAGTCAAATCCCTAGGTACATTGCAGCCATTGCCCATCCCGACCTCAATCTAGATGGAGGTTTCTATGGATTTCATTACGAGTCTTTCAAAGTCAGGAAACAAATCAGTCATCATGGTGGTCATGGACATATTTTCTAAATATGCTCATTTTTGCACCCTACCCCACCCTTTTACATTGACTTTGGTCGCTCAATCTTTCCTGGACCAGATCTTTAAATTGCATGGCATGCCCACTTCCATTGTGTCTGATCATGACCCGATCTTCACCAGTAACTTTTGGTAGGAACTCTACCAGCTACAAGGTACCAAACACAACTCAGTACTTCCTATCATCCACAAACTAATGGTCAAACTGAAGTAGTCAACAAATGTCTAGAGACCTACCTTAGGTGTTTCACTTCAGAAAAGCAACATCTCTGAGTATAGTGGTTACCTCTAGCCGAATGGTGGTATAACACCAAATATCATGCCACCACCAAAATGACTAAATATGAAGAAGTTTATGGTAAACTCCCTCCTTCCCCTAGTTCTTATATCAAGGGATGCTCGAAGGTACAAGCAGTGGATCAAATCCTACAGAACCGCACAACCATGCTATCCCACCTTAAAGAGAATCTTCATCAAGAACAAAACCGCATGAAGCAATAGGCAGATCAACATTGCTCAGAATGCTAATTTCAAGAAGGGGATCAGGTATTTTTGAGGCTGCAACCATATAAGCAAACATCACTCAAAGAAAATGGTTGTCATAAATTATCTCCAAAATTATACAGACCGTATCAGGTACTTCAGCACATTGGAGAAGTCGCCTACAAGCTAGCTTTGCCACCCACTACAAAAATCCATCCAGTCTTCCATGTCTCATGCCTCAAGAAAGTGATTGGGAACCATTACAGAATTCAAACCAGTCTACCTAAAGTGGATGAAGAAGGGTCAATTTGGCTCCAACCTGAACAGGTTCTTGACACACGAGAATGGAAACTGCATGGCTGCATGATCAAGGAAGTCCTCATCAAGTGGAAAGACACCTCTCTAGAAGATGCAACCTAAGAACCAGCCACTATCCTTTGGTAGTTTCCACAACTTCAACCTTGAGGACAAGGCTATTCTTATGGGGGAGGGCATGTTAGGGTCCAACCCTAAGCCCCTTATTTATGTAATAGGATTGAGTCATAGTTATAGTTAAGTAAAGAGTCAATAAAGCCCATATTAATAATTGTAAGTGGTTAACCTGCATTAATGCAGGGTCCATAGTTAGTTGCAAATGGGCCATGGTATTAGATAGATGGCATTAATAAGAAACATGGTATTGCCCCATGGTATTGCATGTATGAATCCTATATAAAGGATAGAGGCTCCCCTCCAGGAGCATCGTGTCTTATTTTGTAATTGAGCTTAGCTCTATTGGAGGTTGCCCCCTCGAAGAGGCAAGTGAACATTTCTTTCTGAATAATAAAATACTTGTTTTTATTCCTCACTGTTCTATGTTCTATGTATATTTATTCACATATTTGGTATTCTGGTATCGTCTTGTAGGTGAAGAGCTTAACAACAAAGGTTGTTTCATTAAGTGAAGTATTTTTTATATGTTATCGATGATCTATGTTGTATCACCAAGTATCCAAGTGTGTGGTCACAATTAATTTCTATCACTATTCACATTGGTTCGACTCATCCCACACTTAGCCAAATTCTTGAGGATTCCTAGCAAGTTAGTCTCATCCAACCTTCCTTAACTACACACTTTTCATATTAAACCCTCAATATTTTTATGTCTGTTGGAACTACGCAATGCATAGATAGCCCAACCTCTCTTTTCCTCCAAAACTCTACATATGCTTCCTCTAGCACCCATTCCCTAAGTTGAGCCTCATTGCCTCTAGAAACTATGTGGTTATATCCTTCAAGCCTCTCAATTTCCTAATCCCCCTCGCCTCCTAAAAAAATGCATTTTTTCCTCCTTGGGCCCCATCCCATAGCATCCACTACCTGCTTGAACTATGCAAGTTTTCCCTAAGTGGGCATTGTGCAAATTTTTCCCTCTGTGAGGACTGTGCAGAAATTTCCCTTAGTTTGGCTTGAGTTGTCCATTGTGCAATCGCAGTGATCAAGATTGACCCTCAGCTTCTTGAACTATTTAATTATTCATTCACTAGACCTTCTCTCCTTACATGTCACTCAGTCTCTCCCTAGTTCATGAATCCAATTTATCTTAGGCTAGGGGTTTTCAAACTAATGTCATATCATCATCAATGAGTTGCATATGCAGGTATTGTCTTACACTATGAAAATCTGATGAAGAAGGAGTACATGCTAGATGACACGTAAGGAGATGAGGAGAAAATATAATCATCAAAAAGAAGACCAAGGAACCCTGGGGTATGATAGAAGATCAGAGATCAAGACCTCATGAAGACTGCATCTGACTCACAACCCTTTGGAGGGTAGGTACAAAGAACAAAGAACATATTTCATGAAGTTGAAATGCACCTCTTAGTGTAGTATAAAGGAAAACTTATTATTGTCATATCATTATGTCTTCAATGACATGTATGGTCCCAAACACTAAAAGTATTTCCATGTTTTTTCTCTAAAGTGTTTTTCCCCATTTTGGAAGATAGGAAATATCTCATCTTTTCACATACTGGTTGTATCAATTTATGCATAAGCTCATTCTGCTAGTTTCAAGGGCCATATTTATGTTTACAAGTTTTACCACCCATATAAACACTTGCCACACTCATTCACAATTTTTTGAGCGTTTTCATACAAATGTCCTCTTGATCGTAATAACTTCTATCTTAGGTGTCGCATTTGTCATAACTAGTCGTGAAGCAGGCATACACAAGTGAAAGTGTTTTTCATGTGTTATGGGTGATCAATGTTGTTGAGTCACCAAGTATTCTAAGTCTTAGGACATAGTCGAACCTTCATCACTTCACTTTTTAGTCTCACTGGTCCAACTCTTAACCTTTTCCAAAGAAGCTCCTCGACCCTTCAACTTTGCTTCACTTAGCCTCCATGCACTAGGAATTGCGTAATTTGACTTAGTAGGTAATGACCTTGACCCCTCTATCTACAGAATGTGCAGTTCCCATCACCCATGACTGCTACATTACACAATTCCTAATCCCAAGACCAGTCTTCCCTTCAAGAATTGCATAACCATTTCAGTCAGCCTGGCTTAAACTGTGCATTGCAAAAGCACAAGCATCAATCTACCTCCCTATTCCCATGAACTACACAATCCCATAGGGGACTAGTCTCCCTTCATTATCAGAACTATGCAAAGGCTTCTAACAATGGTCAATCCCTCCACCCGACCCATTATCTCTCAATTCTACATAGAAATCAATGAAGCTCCCCCTTCAGAAATGCACAGAAGCTTCTCCTAGGCATCATTTCCCTCAGCCTAACCCATTGTCCTTAAAAATTGCCTAGATACAGTCCCTCAGCCCAGCCTAATATTTTCATTGTGAAATTCTAGGCCTCAAGCCTCAAGCTTGGCTACTGGGACTATTCAATGCACAGTTACTAAGGTTTGCTTCCCAACTTGTAACTTAATTCTAGCTTAGTCCTTGGACTAGAAAGCACCATCTTAGGCTAGGAGGTTTCCATGCTAATGCCATATTGTCATGATTGAATTGCAGATACAAGAACTTGACAGGATGACGAAGGAAAAGATGAAGGAGGAAGACATGCAAAAAATATTCTTGTAGTTGAGCATCCAAGTTGATCTATCAAAGAAAAGCAAAGGCACACCAACACACGACCACAAATGAATACTTGAGATCATTGTAGCTGCCTCTCACCAAGCCATGAAGAGGTGGAATACAAGAATATTCTCAAGAATACATCATTCGTAGTAGAAATAGTGACTCGGCATTACCACATCACGAGGCAGTCCATGTCAGTAGTGTCATGTCATATCATGTCATGAGTAGTCATATGCCACATCACTATTGTAGACTAGGTATATTATATTTAAATGTATTGTAAAGAGGAAGTCAAAATGACATACATGAATATGGAGATTCATGTAAGTGGAAAATTCATAGGACGTTGAACAATCATGAGGGTAGTCAAAGAGTCACAAAGGGGAAGAATCACCCCTTGGTTATAGATACCCCCTCATTGTATAAGCAAGGGAATTTTCACCTTGGCTCCTCCCGCAAGGCATTAGAGAGATCAGTGAGTTCATTGAGGAGAAAGGAGTGGCTCCAATGTCCCACTATTGGGGCTAGTGATGTACATTGTAAACATGTGTCTTGGAACTTTTTCTTAATGACAGAAGCCTTTTAAGGCCAACACGTTCTTCATGCATTGACTATGAATGTTTGTAAGATTATTTTGTGAACGTTTTTATTTCATGGTTTCTTTCACATGTACTAAGATATTTGAATTGTTTCAGTTATTTTAGTGCTTAGCTTATTGAGAATGTGTTTTAGTGGTTGTTATTTAAGTCCCATCCTTGTGGACTATTCCATGGGATACTAGACATATCTTTCCTTGTTTGTTGGTTGTAACGATTGTCACATCTGTTGTGGACTATTTCGCTGGATGCTAGATGGAGCCTTTTAGTTCATGTGCATCTCTTCCTGGGTGTTACTATTATCTCTCACATAGAGGCTCACTTTTCTCCCCCATTTGAAGTAGAGGAACATTAACACAGTTGAAACTGCACGCTCACCAGGCACATCTCCCCTGATTTTCAAAAACACCATTGGATCACTCCCCCGTGTTGATAGCTATATTAAGGAAAATCTTTAATTATTTGGAAACCGAGCCTTTATACTAGATGGGACTCCTTTAAAAAACAATGTGAGGTCTGATTGGGACTTCATATAAGGGATATTCCTTGGTCAACAAATTTCCTGTACCTTCAACACTCCCAAAAGGAAGTAATATCTAACACTACATTTGGTTACATAATCAAGTGAAATAACCCTATAAATTGACAATCTATTACTAAAGCATCATCTCTTCCCAAAATTATCATAATTACTTGTAACACAAACCTAACACTTCCAACAAAACAAGTTATAGGAAATTGGGTAGACTCTGAAGGTAGAACTGCATTTGGAGGCATAATAAAGGCATATAGTTTAGTAGATTCCTCTACTGACCAGTTTTGAAAGGTTGATAGAAGGGTTTCTTCAGAAAAGGAAGGATAGTCGTATGATTGTGGAAGATCCAGGGTTTGGTGAATTGACAATGAAAAAACCTGCAAAATATTCTTCCCTAATGAATTCATAATAGATCATCACTTAGGATACAAAGACAATGTTAACCAAGTGAGAAATTCTGGGAAAGGATAAGTTTGTGGGATAATTGCAGAAATCAAATCCTATTTGACCATTCTTGCTGACACCTCTAACTTCTTTTTGTTCACCAGGACATTTTGACGAAACTCCATTAAATTAATAAGGCAAGTTGGGTAAAAAATATCATGCTTAGTATCCATGAGTGGAATGTGAGTAGAAGAGATAGGGAGGATGGGTTTCTTTGACATTTTAAACCTCCTTTAAAAATTCATAGTGGTGAATTTGGATAAATACTTGGTAAAATTTTTACTATTAACTTGGAAGCCTTAGCGTTGTCAGAGGGAGCAACAATCAATGAGAAAATGCAGTTAAAATGAGTGAATTAGGGAAAAACTGGGATTTTATCAAGGGAAGGTGGGAAACATGGATTTAAGTGAATATGAACAAAAATTGTTGAAGGTTGATGTGGTAAATGACATGGAAAGAATGAGTGAGGTAGCTTGATGAGGAGTGATGTGGTCCTGACAAGTATCTTCTGACTGTACACGCTCGCTTCCCACAAATGAAGGAGAAATGACTTACCACTCGCAAGGGAACTTGCAGTGGTAATCAATGTTTCCAAGGGCTGTTCTCGAGGTCAATCTTAACCATAAATTTCCCCGATAACCGTTTTCAATTGAATCGCTTATAGGGACACCTCTCTTCACAAAAGTAGATTGATTAGTTTTATCAGGTTTTTTCTGCATGAGATTTTGATGCGGCCAAAAAAAATGTGCCACAGAGTTGCATGTTATTCACACCTTGGGTCATAATGGTATATCAACATACTAGAGCTTTGCAGATTTGGATAGTATGCAATTCATACAAAATTCGTATAAGGTGGAGCCGCAATATGATGTGTGGGTTTGAGATTTGGACTTGTGTGGGAAGGACACATGGAAAAGAGTTTCCATGTGATAGCTATGTGAATATGTGATCCAAAATTAAATAGGAACACAAGAAATTACATATATATCATAAGTATAGATATGCAACAGAAAAATGGAATGGAAATAAACTAGCTCGGGTGATGGTATCTTATCTCTCATAAGAGATGTGGCAGCTATGTGCCTATGAACGATGTTACAATGAGGCTCAAGGCCTTATTTATTATTAAGAAATAAGATAAGACCCTAAACAACCAAAACCCTAAGCCCATGAGATGTAATACCAAGAGTTTGTGTGTTATGAAACGAGCTCACAAAAAGATAGAAAAGATAAATGAACACCTGAGAATTCAGCCTCTTCGAGGGGGCAACCTCCTTTACATTACACAAATGAATAATTCTTAGATGATTCAAATGAAAAGACCTCCTTTCTATATATAGGAGTCTAAGGGGTCATAATATAATCAGAGCCAACATAACAATAATAATGTAAGGGCACAATAATAACAATAGTGGGCTTCTATGGGGCACAATAGTAACAATATAGGGACTACATAGGTACAACAATATAATAAGGGGGTTGTACTAATAACAATAAGGGGTTACACTAGTAGTATAGGGGCCTAACATTCCCCTCTCCTTCAAAAAGTGGTTTCCTTAATGCTTGAGTAGCTATTGATGCTTTTGTATAAAATTCTTGTCCTCCCATGTGGAATTTTCAGCGGGTAAGTTCTTCCACTTGATGAGATAATCTAAAATTGATCGATTTCGTAGCTATCGGGTTCTTGTTTCTGTGACTGCTCCAAGTTCCAATATGGTTTTTCGTTCTTCTTCAAGTTCTGGTAATATTTTTTGAATTAGGATCTTCTAAAACTTTTGAATGAGTGGCCATACTTCTTCATCCTTCTTCCATTTATCCCTTGCTTCGTTTATCCAATCTAGTTCGATAATAGATATAGCACAAAACAATGCTTCCACATCCTCATCCTTTCTTGAGAGTGCATTTGCAACCAAATTTTGCTTCCCTTTCCTATAGATGATCTCAAAGTCATAACCCAACATATTTGTGACCCATTTTTTTTTGTTCTTCTAAAGATAATAGTTGTTCTAAAAAGTATTTAAGACTATCATGATCCAATTTTTCCTTGAAGTGTCTTCCCATTCGGTAAGGTTGTCATTTCTTAAGTGCAGGTAGTATTGTCAACATTTCCTTCTCATAAATAGCTTTCTTGAGATGTAACAGTAAAAATACCCGGTCACCTACATCAAAACTTGTTTCACTACAATGTTGATCTACCTGTTGTTTCATTCGATTTTGCATCAAAGTGGAGATATCCTTTAAAAGTTGGAGAACTTGTTATTGATGATATATGTGATCTTTCACTACTTGAACCTTTTTTTCCTTGATATGTCCTTCTATCTTGAGAGTTTGAGGAGTGGTAATTTCTTCCAATGCTTTACAAGATATGGTCAGATTCATTTCTTGATGCTTGATGTGATCTTTCACTTCTTGAACCTTTTCTTCTTGATACGTCCTTCTATCTAGATAGTTTGAGGAGTGGTAATTCTAGCCAATGTATTACAAGATATGGTTCGATTCATTTCTTATTTCTTGATGTGATCTTTCACTTCTTGAACCTTTTTCTTCTTGATATGTCCTTCTATCTTGAGATTTTGAGGAGTAGTAATTCTTGCTAATGATTTACGAGATATGGTCGGATTCATATCTTCTTTCTCTGGGGTTGGGTCCTAGTGTATATCCTCTTCTTTTGATGTTTCTTGATCCTTTTCTTCCTCCTCTTCATACTCTATGTAAAATAATTTTTTCTCAACACACTTATGACGTTTAGTGCATTTGCTATCACAATTGTAACAAAGCCCTTTTTCTCTTTCTTTTTTTCCAATTGTTGTGGTGTAACCCTTGTAGGTTGTGGAAGGCTAGGAAAAAACACTTCCATATTTATTGTTGTTAGGGGTAGAATTCCTTTTTGCCATAATTTTTCTTTCCACTTTGTAACAAAGCCCTTTTTCTCTTTTTTCTTCCAATTTTTGTGGTGTTGCTCTTTGTATTCTCATAATGTGCTATAATTTTCTCTGTGAAAATTGACCATATACCAAGTTGTTTACGAGAACAAAGCCCTTTATACCATAAAAATTGATCTTGTTGTAAATATGAAGATGAAATACATACCTTTTGTAATAGTGGTACACAATGTAGATCAACATATTTCTCCATCTGTAGTATCCAATTTACCGGATCGTTTCCGTCAAACTTCCTCATCTTGCTTTTTCTTGATTTTAGTACCTCGATATTGAAACGACTATAACTCTGTACTTTCGTACCTTTAAGTTCTCAAATTTCGTCCTGCAGTAGCCCTCTGTGTCCTCTTTCCAATGATACCATTCTGATCAAATTTCGATTCTCCAAGAAAGAGTTATACACAATCTCCCAAGATGACCTAATTATATACCTTTTCAGAAGAGTGAACTTTTATGAAGTGCCACGTGTCAGTGTTTTGACCTTTGGATCTAAAAAATATGTACAAGAAACTAAAGTCAATCCTTTTTCTATAACTTCTTACAAAATTTCAATCTGATGCTCAAAATAAAAGTTATGAAGATTTTCCCCAGGTCACCTGTTTGGAATGTAATTTGGGAGTCTGCACAAAGTCCAACTTCCTTAGATCATATCTCCGCAAATATAGCATGAAAAGCTTTGAAATTCAGACTTGTCCTTTAGAACGATTTCAACCCAAATGGGTTTTGTTTTTAGCATCTAAAACGTCATAGAAAAAAGTTATAACGCAAATGCCATGATGACCTATTTGGAGCAATGAAACTCTATAATCCAAAGCTCTGATACCAAATGTTATGAAACCAGCTCACAAAAAGATAGAAAAGATAGATGAACACCTGAGAATTTAGCCTCTTCAAGAGGGAAACCTCCTTTACATTACACAAATGAACAATTCTTAGATGATTCAAATGACAAGACCCCCTTTCTATATATAGGAGTCTAAGGGGTCATAATATAATCAAAGCCGACATAACAATAATAATGTAAGGGCACAATAATAACAATAGTGGGCTTCTATGGGGCACAATAGTAATAATATGGAGACTACCTGGGTACAACAATATAATATGGGGGTTGTACTAATAACAATAAGGGGTTACACTAGTAGTATAGGGGCTTCCATTGAATCACTTATAGGGACACCTCTCTTCACAAAAGTAGATTGATTAGTTTTATTAGGTTTTTTGTGCATGAGATTATGATGCAACCAACAAAAATGTGCCACAGAGTTTCATTTTATTCACACCTTGGGCCATAATGGTATATCAACATATCAGAGATTTGTAAATTTGGATAGTATGCAGTTCATACAAAATTCCTATAAGGTGGAGCCCCAATATGACATGTGGATTTGAGATTTGGACTTGTGTGGGGAGGATGCATGGTAAAGAGTTTCCATGTGATAGCTATGTGAATATGTGATCCAAAATTAAACAGGAACATAACAAATTACATATATAATAATAAGTATAGATATGCAGTAGAAAAATGGAATGGAAATAAACTAGCTCGAGCGATGGTATCTTATCTCTGATAAGAGATGTGGTGGCTACATGCCTATGAACGATGTTACAATGAGGCTCAAGGCATTATTTATTATTGAGCAATAAGATAAAACCCTAAAAGATGAAAACCCTAACCCCATGAAATATAACACCAAGAGTTTGTGGGCCCCTGTTGGCTTAGTGGGTCCTGACCTAGGTTTAGATTCTTTTTTTGCCAACCAAATCCCTACACTACTTACCCTTTTGACAGCAATCCATGGAGAGCGTACTGAAGTCTCACCCGAAGCAGTATGGGTGGGTGTTGGAACCAAGCTTCCACACCCATTGATTAGTGTAATTCCACTTTATGCCCTAAACCTTCCTTTGCGCAGATCGATAAGACATTAGGGCTTATCGATATAATTACCCTTGATCAACTTCTATACCTCCGTGAACATTCACGACAATCTTTTGCAAACCCTAAATAGGTGAATCAACCACTTGTGTGCCTCTGTGATTACTCCTAATCCTGTGTTTAGCCAGATCAGCTTAAGTATTGAGAACTTTAGCATGCAACAGATATGCTTCACGTAAACTCTTAATGTTAAGTGCATTTAGGTAACAACATCAATTATGTAAAGTCGTGCATTAATATAGTACTACTTCATAAACCCATCATTCATTACAACATAAAAGCGCATTCATTCATAACATAAGTAAATAGACAAAACACAGGAATTCCTGGAATAATCTCTTTATTAATACTTCAATCCTGCTTACAGACTCAATACTTCCCTTCGCACTCAACTGCAGGGGCCCCTGCACTCAGCTGTAGACTCTACTCTAGACCTCTATGCACATAGTAGCAGAGCCTCTCTTCTACTCTAAGACTTCTTCGTTATTTTCTCTACTGACCCATTACATTCATCTTCATCATCGATACTACTCTTTTTTGACATCCTAAGACACACCTTTTTATAAAATCTCATGCTCCGCGGACCATGGTTAGATCTTCAAAACCCGACTCAACTTACATAAAAGAAGGATAAACCCCTTTATGACACTTTACTATGTACGCACTCTGTGACCACAGCTTGTGGAGACTTTAGATTCTATAAGACAAAACTTGGGCTTTTTGCCCCAAGACTTGGGATTTTAGCCCGAAAACTAACCATAGGGCATCTTGTCCCAATAGGCCCCCAAAAGAAAGATCATGACTCACCCTCGAGACACTCTGCTAGCGTGAAGATCTTGTTGCGAAGACCTCCCAACTCTAGTTGTGCCATTGCTACCTCAGTCGCGCTCTATGTACCTGCATGTTTGATCTGCTCTATTAGTTGCTATGTTTCTGGTCCCGTACTAGATGCCTTGGTTTTCTGCTGCATGCTCTAAAGGCTCACCAACTTCTCCTGAATGTTGGTGGAGATAATGTAGGCCTAATCTAGCTAAGGCTCCAATCTGTCCTTGAGGACCACCTCTTTCCTCAGTGCTGCTTCCACCTATTCAAATAGGTATTTCACCTCCTACAGGTTGTCCAATCATTGTGCTATAGCGACGGTGTGCGTCTTCTCTCTCGCTCATCATATTACTGCTACAATTTATAGGCTTATGTATTTAACCTTTGCAGGTTAGGATCTTCTTGTAGATCCATGACTACCTCCATAGATTGCTCAATGTGCACAGTGTAATCCACCACTGTGGCATCCACTTCTGCGGCTCCCTCCTTTACAATGGTTTGACGTTGTTCTCTGACCTCTGGAGGAGTTGAAGGCTGTGACTTCAACTCTAACTCTAAGATTTTCAGATTCATTTCAAACTAAACCTTGGCCACTTCTGTCTGCATGTCACGCACACCTGCAGCCAGCTTCCTGGTCTAAGCTTCCAATGGTGCTTCCTGGGGCATATGTAGTTTAGTGATAGTTCTACATGCCTCATCCAACACAATTGCAAGATGGTCATTCTGTGCCTAAACATTCTTCTATGCCTCCAACACTACTGATTTCTCCACGAACATATGCTTATTGTTTACATTGTACTCACTTATCAGGCTCAACAAGTGCTACTCCCAGGCCTTAACCTCTACTACCACACCTGCCTACAGTGTGCGAAGAAACTCGTTGCAGATCACAGCTAGGTTAAGGCTAATATTATTCAAAGTGATGACAATAGCCTTCTTAGTGGCTACCTCCACACTCAAAGCCCCATCAGGTACTGTGAATGCCAAGAGGTCCAAATACTGAACCATCTTTGCAGTTTGCATAGTTCCCGATTCCAAACTTGTTGATGCAGTGCTTCTCTGTCTTGCACCTGTCTCGATTCTAATCATTCGCAGACCCATCTGGATGATGCTCAGTGCTTGCTTTTGCTTCTACTCAAAATATTGTACGAGTGTTGTAGTAGTATCCCGCCCCTTGTCTCCAATTTCATCTAGGTCACCATCCATCAAAGTGATCAGATCCAATGACAACTTGGTGGCCTTTGTCTTCTTCTGCAATCTTTCCTTTTCTTGCTCTCTATACTACTTCACTCAGAAGGGATTTCTCTCCTACTACTCACCACCACCCTACACTGACCACTCTTCCTCCTCCATTTGTGGTGAAGAAGACTTCTGAGTTCTTTTCGAGCTGCGCTCTTCCTACTCTGCCTGTTTTTTCATGATGCGCTCCGCTTCTACCTAGGCCTTCTCCTCAGCCTCTTTCCTGCGCTTTTCATGCAACTACTAGACCTTTTATTTGGCTGCAACCTTCTTTTGCTTCTCTGTGGACTTGCTAGTCCTTGTGGCTAGGTCGGAATGAGAATGCCACTCTATGGGTTAGTGCTTACCGACCTCTTCAATAACATCATCAGTAGCAAGGTAGGGTGGGTCAAACCACTTTTTCTTTGGATCATTCTGCACCGGGATGTATACATGGCGGATGTCCACTTTGAACTCCATGTACCCAGAGAGTTGTTCAAACATGGTTGGTGACAAACGCGGCTTCTAGTTGATGGTTGTACGAATGCTTGCCTCGATTAGCATACAAAATACTTTGCTCTCCATGACCCGCGAAACATCTTTCTTGGCCCAGAGAGATACAAATTTCACGGCTTTCAGTAAATATTTCTCTACTTGAGGAAACTGGTTGTTCTCCATGTAGAAATATTACCTGTAGAACAAACCGATATATGCAATTTCCTAAAGCATATTACTTGTTCTACTTCTACAAACATTAAGCGGAAGCATAATCGAAATCATGAGCAACATCAAGTAGAAACATGCATAACTAATCAAGAGAATTACTCACAAATAACACAAGATATATCTAGGGGAAAGCACCTGCATAAAACCCCAACCATGTATTATCAATCAACTGGAAATCCTCTTCACAATACAAAAATAATTAGCTCTCAAACTATTCAATTCTCATTGAACTATGAAGATATGAAGATATGTCTCATGAACCACCCAAGCCCTACTTATATCGGCTTTCCCTATGGTCCTTACATAGTTTGCTTGGGAAATAATAGCAAAAGCATATGCTATTAATTCCAACATACCAAAAACGACCAATGGTCCAACTACGTATTCCTTGAGAACACTAGTTCCTCAACCATGCAAAAACTACTTACTAGGAATATTTAAGGATATGATAGTACATTGTCCCACATCTAATCTCAACTGGGTCTCTGACAGAACTAACATGCAATAGTTATCCATGAGTGAATCCTCAGTTATCTAAAATAATAGTTGTCACATGAATGCAAGCATTAACAAACTATATTTTATTATTTTAACAACTT
>APFE030190343.1:143574-190023 GCA_000404065.3 Pinus taeda
TAAAATAATAGTTGTCACATGAATGCAAGCATTAACAAACTATATTTTATTATTTTAACAACTTGTTAAAATAATCTAGCTGGACTTGACTAGATAGAACTAAGTCAATTGATTCTCTCATTATAGAACTCATGCTTATTCCCTCAATTAGTGGAGGAAACTCATGTGCGTGCTCACAAAGACTTCAAATTCGAATTTCCTTAATTAATTAACTCAACTCAATTAATTAATTAATATTTCCAACTGTTGTTAAGACCAAAATTAATTTTACTTCCTATGGATAGACTAGGGACTGCTATAAATAGGAAGGGACCCAGAAATTCTATTTTTAGCAGGTTTATTTTTAGCACATTCTAAATTTAGCATTTCTTGTTGCACAGTTTTCAACACTCCCTCTCAACAAGAAATGGATTATCAGCAACCTCGATCCTGTCTCTATGGAAATCAAGCTTGCCCTTTGACAATGCCTTTGTCAAAATATCTACATCTTGTTCCTCGATCGAAATATACCGCAACATCATGATCCTCTTGACCACAAAATCCCGTAGATGATGATAGCGGATATCTATATGCTTGGACTTATCATGAAACACTGGTTTCTCAACGAGTTTAATCCAACTCTGATTATCACAATATATCACCATTGGATCCATCATCTGACTAAACAATCCTAATAGGATCTTCTGCATCCAGATGGCCTCACATGCAACCTGACTAGTTGCCATGTACTCTGCCTCCGATGAGCTAAGTGCAACTGATCTCTGTTTTTGGCTATACCAAGAAACTGCAACTGACCCAAGGTTGAAGACCCCTCCAAAGTACTCTTCCTTTTTGATGGACTACGTGCCCAATCTGCATCTGTGAAGCCTCGGAGCTTCACTCCCTCTATCTTCTTGTACCATAATCCATACTATGTACTGCCTCTGAGATATCTCAGCACATGCTTTTTCGCCTTCCAAAATAACTTGGTTGGCTGAACCATAGCTTGACTCAGTTGGTTCATTGCAAAGCATAAATCTAGTCGTGTGTTCACTAGATACATGAGTGAACCCACAAGCTGTCGATAAACTGTAGCAGCTACTACCTCACCTAAAGTAGCATCTGCTGAGCCCTGAAACGACACCTCTTCTACACACTTTCCTAGACTTTTTCCCCTCACCAGTACCTCATAAGCTATAAAAGATCACTACATATTGATTCTAAAAGAGCATTTAAGTGGTTTTCTAACTATATTTTTGTGTTTTCTAGTTGACTTAGATTTTGCTCATCAGCTGCGGAACGCAGCCACTTTCTGTAGCTGACTCAACTTTCCGCATCTGTTTTTGTTAATCTCTAGGTTACAGGTGTCATCAAGAAAAACAAGGCATGTGGGCAGTTTAGGAATGATCTAGACATGGATCAAGTCCTATTGGTTTAGCTAAATTTGTAGAGGAAACCCTTGGTCAAACAATAGTCAAACAAAGAGTTCTACGGCAAACAGGTCTCTGTTTTCAACACGTGAAGGATCTGAGGCTATTCCTAGATCCATGGCTTCATTTTGACAGCTGTAGACTACCTCCATGACAAAAATCCAACAGCCACCTTTCGGTAGATTGAATGATCTTGACAACCATCATGCTAAGCTCATGGATGCTGTCTTTTTACGTGTCCTCTGCTAAAGGTGTTTCATAGGAAAACTGTTATGTAATTTCCTTTATAAATAACGCGTTTGCAAACACATGTAGCTAGTTAGTTTTTGATGTAGTTTTGTCGTTAGTTCATGTACTATGCAGTGACACTCATCCTGCTGTTGTAACGAGAGGATCCTTCCTCTGTTTTGCAATATAACAAGACTCTATTTTATATGATCGTGTGAACGTAATTCCAGACTGATAGCATGTTAACCAAGGTCGTGCAGAGGGCCCCTGTTGGCTGAGGTTTTGTTTCTTTATTTCTGTAAAGTTTTTTATGTGTTGTTTCCTTATTTCCATTGTACATATTTCATAGTACATGATTTTTCAAGCATTGTATATTTTTTCTAACACTGATCAGTGTGTGTTTCAGGATAGGCTAGACCCAGGCATTTTCATACAATTTTTGCAATAACTAGTGACATGAGATTAGCCTCTCTGCTAACTTTGTTTTCCTTAGCTTTTTAATTTCAGTTATGCTTTGATTTCAATCTTATTCATTTGCTTTGTTAGTTAGTTTAGATATCAAATTCTTCATGTCATTGACGTTATCTCCAGAGCCAGAGCTTAACCCCGAAAAGACTACTTGGCGAGCTATCGGACTATGACTGATGTGATTTGATTTTAGTTTTATTTTTCTGCAATTTGATATCAGGTTCTTTATATCATTGACGTTGTCTCCAAAGCCATGGCTTAACCCTGAAAATCTACTTGGAAAGCTATTGGATTATGAGTGAAGTGATTTGATTTTACTTTTATTTTTCTGCAATTAGATATCAGGTTCTTCATGTTATTGACGTTATCTCTAGAGCCATAGCTTAACCCCGAAAAGATTACTTGGTGAGCTATCGGACTATAAGTGAAGTGACTTGATTTTATTTTCATTTGCAAGTAGGTAATTTAGATATCAATTCCTCATGTTATTGACATTATCTCTAGAGCCATAGCTTAACCCCAAAAAGACTACTTGGCGAGCTATCGAACTATAAGTGAAGTGAATTGATTTTACTTTTACTAGTTTGCACTTTTTGATTTGTTTGAGTGTAGTAGCTTAACTTATTTTTCTATATTTAGATGAGCAACAGAGATAGTGATTTCATTATCAGTAGTTCATCATTTGTTTGATTTGAATAGCAGCACATTTCCGTTCTTGTTTAAGTACTAATTTCATCACTAGTATGTTTTGAGATGCTCTGAAGTTTTAAGCTCTGGAAATCATCATAAAGGACATAATTGCCTTAAAATCTACATCCATACTTGCCTTCTCAAGTATTCTCAAAACTCAGGAATAGGATTTTCCATTCACATTAGGAGATAAATGAATATAAAACCCCCAAAACAAAATGAAAATTGAAAACAATAAAAAAGTAAGAAAGAGGTTGTCTTGCACATATAGTGCACCACACTTCATCAGTTTACGACTCCCGGATTGATAATTAATGTAGCAATTTAGGACATACTAAATTGACTAAATAGAATCCTCCTTCCTCCAGTTACCTGCTAGAGAAGTCTCCATGGGCTTGCACATATCCATGTGGAAGTGCCTTAGTATCTCACTGGCATACTTGCCTTGAGAAACAAATACTTCCCCATCTCTCTGCCACACCTCCATGCTTAGAAAGTAGTGCATGAGGCCCATGTCCTTCATCTCAAACTCTCTTGCAAGATCTTCTTGCAAGAATTGATCAACTCATGATCACATGTCAAAATCAGATCATCGACATAAAGTACAATAATCAATAACTTACCATCTACAATGATCTCGTAGAGGTTCGCATCCGCTTCACTCTTGGTGAAGCCCAACCTGGTGAAACAACTGTCGATCCTGGTATACCAAGCATGGGGTGCTTTCTTCAACCCATACAATTCTTGTTTGAGCTGACAGACATGTGACTCACGATCGAAGGTCTCAAATCCTTCGGGCTGCTCAATGTATACCTCTTCCTCAATCTCCCCATTGAGGAAGGTTGTCTTCACATCCATCTGATGTATCTTCCAACCCATCTGTGCTGATAGTGCTAGAATCGATATGATCGATGAGTAACTTGCAACAGGAGCAAAGGACTCATCATAGTCAATCCCCTCAACCTGTGAGAAACCACGGGCAACAAATATTGCCTTATGTTTCTCAATACTGCCATAAGCTGCCTGCTTTACCTTGTAAAGCCGTCGGGAAGTAACCATTGACTTGTCCCCTAGTCTAGGAGAAACATCCCATACACTGTTACTGATGATAGAATCATACTCATCTACCATCACATCCATCCAAACTGGCTGCTGCACTGCCTCCTCAAAAGAAGAAGGCTCGGTTGCTACACACTCCCCAACCAGGGCAATGTAGCCAGTGTATCTATTGGGAGATCTCCTCTATCTACGATAAGAGGATGGCTGCCCCACATTCTCTCTCACATCCTGCATCAATATCTCAGCTTCCTGAGAGTGTTTCTGCCCCTCTCTGGAATACTCTGTAGTAGTGGTGATCTCCACCATTGGAATCTCTGCATGCGGCTGCTCTGCATCATCATGAGGCTCCTCCTCCTTAGGAACTAGTAGTTACTCATCATCACCATGCAACTTGAGCTCCGTCTCAAGTGACTCTCACATGGCTCATTGCTCATCGAACTTTAGATCCCTATGCACTACTATCCTCTAACAGGTAGGCAGAAACACCCAATAGTTATGAGGTGTATCCGTATACCCCACAAGTATTCCCAACTCATCTATTGGGTCTAGCCTGTTCCGAGCATCTTTGGTCACATGATAGGAAACTGGTGATCCAAAGATACAGAAGTGACTTACATCTGAACGCTTCCCTCAAAAAGCCTTTATAGGTGTCTTCATCCACAAAATACGATGAGGATTTATGTTCTGGAGATACGCTGTTGTATTGCATGCCTCAGCCCTCAGATGAAGTGGTAGGCTTTGGTCATGCAACATCACTCGAGCTGCTCCCACAATAGATCTATTCTTCCTTTCAGCCACCCCATTCTACTGTGGGTTATGAGGTGCCGCGAGTTCCTATTTAATTCCTTCTGAAGCACAGAAGTATTTAAACTATTGGGAAGCATAATCTCCACAATTATCACTTTGCAAGGCCTCTATCTTCCTCCTGATTCTTTCTCTGCCAAAGCTTTGAACTCACAAAAATTCAAGAAGGTTTGATCCTTCCTTTTCATGAAGTAGATCCAACATCTACGAGAAAAAACATCTATAAAAATAACAAAGTACCTTTACTTCACGGTGGAGGTTGTAGAAAAGGGCCCACATACATCTGAATGAACTAGAACTTCTCCTACTCTACCATCCTGATCATGAAAGGAAGCCTTCACATACTTACCCAGAGTACAACCTTTGCATGTGCTTGTCTGCTCCAGTTTGCACTTGGGTAATCTGGTAGAAATTTGCTACATGATCTTCAAGGCCCCATGATGCAAGTGGCCTAGTCTCCTATGCCATAACTCACCAATATCTTGGCCATGCACCACTTCTGCCTTGGAACTGAGAGCAACACAATCTTCTACCTGTAACTTGTAGAGATTCTTAATTTGAACCCCAAACTGTTTGGTTTGTTCAGTGCCGATATGCCTTAGGAAAACCTTTCCCAAACTAAATACTACATCATAGCCTTTATCCTCAACCATAGCAATAGACACAATATTCTTTTTCAGCCCTGGTACATACATAACATTAGAAAGAGTGAGGGGAGAATCATGCTCCCTTTGAAAGATAACCGTACCTCTACCTGAGACACAGTACTTTCCTTCATCGCCCATCTCGATCCGTATCTGGAGATCCTTCTCCTCCAAAGTGTTGAAAAGATTCTTGTCACCTGACATGTGGAAAGCAGCTCCATTGTCCAAATGCCAAACACATCCCATTTTTGATAAAACCATGCATGCAATAAGTGAGAAATCCATCTCAAACTGTGAAGCTAGTGCATCACCGTCAGATTCCTTGGAGAAACCTTTCTTCTTGGAATTCCTCTTTCGGAAATTATTAGCATAATGACCCAACTCATGACAATGAAAGCATCTCACCTTCAACTTGTCATAATTCTTCCCTCCTTGAGAAGATTTGGAATGGGATGCCTTCCCTTTCCCTTTCTTAGCTTTAGAAGCTAAAGCCAAGTTCTCTTCATCATCATGTTTTTATGAAGAAGCTCCATCCCTGGTGCTTCGTCTGATCTCCTCTTGCATCAAATCCAACCACATTCGTTCCCAATCTAGCAGTTTGTCCCTTCCATTCACCGAGTCTTGGTAGCTATGCTAGCTCTTAGGAAGGCCAAGGAGTGCTAGACTCACCATATCCTCATCAACTGTAGTGACTCCTACACTTTTAGGCTCATCTCTACAGGTGGTGAGCTTGTTCAGAATGTAGAAATAGAGTCACCCTTCTCACACTTGATCTTTCGAAGCTTGTCCTTCAGTGCCAACTTCCTTTGATCACTGCTATTTTGATATAAATCTTTCAATGTTTTCCACATTGAAAATGAAGACTCCTTTCCATGGAGGCTTGAGACTATGTGATCTCGAACACCCTCCAAGAGAATTATCCTAGCTCTAGCCACACACTTACCCCATTCCACCAGCTCAGTCTTGTCAATAGGCTTAGGGACTTCTTGATCAATGAAATCCTCAAGCCCATTATATTCCAAAACTGCCTCCATGCGATCCTTCCAGGCTATATGGTTGGAGCTGCCATCAAGGGCATACTCAAGCCTCAAACCATTGAACGCCATCGATGAAATAGATGTGATAAGAACATGAGATCTATATCAAGAATAAGAAACTTCGAATTCCTCTTGCTAGTATACTATTCTTGCTTGATCACCTATGCTCTGAGACCATGTAGAAATATCACTTGTAGAAAAACCGATATATGCAATTTCCTAAAGCATAATACTTGTTCTACTTCTACAAACATTAAGAGGAAGCATAATCGAAATCATGACCAACATCAAGTAGAAACATGGATAACTGATCAAGAGAATTACTCACACATAGCACAAGATATATCCAGGGGAAAGCACTAGCATAAAACCCCAACAATGTATTATCAATGAAGTGGAAATCCTCTTCACAATACAAAAAGAATTAGCTCTCAAGCTATTCAGTTCTCAATGAACTATGAAGATATGAAGATATGTCTCATGAACCACCCAAGCCCTATTTATATAAGCTTTCCCTATGGTCCTTAAGTAGTTTTCTTAGGAAATAATAGCAAAAGCATATGCTATTAATTCTAGCATAACAAAAACAACCAATGATCCAACTACGTATTCCTTGAGAACACTAGTTCCTCAACCATGCAACAACTACTTACTAGAAATAGTTAAGCATCTGATAGTACATTGTCCCACATCTGATCTCAACTGGGTCTCTGATAGAACTAACATGCAACAGTTATCCATGAGTGAATCCTCAGTTATCTAAAATAAAAGTTGTCACATGCATGCAAGCATTACCAAACTATATTTTATTATTTTAACAACTTGTTAAAATAATCTAACTAGACTTGACTAGATAGAACTAAGTGAATTGATTCTCTCATTATAGAACTCATGCTTATTCCCTCAATGAGTGGAGGAAACTCATGTGCATGCTCACAAAGACTTCAAATTCAAATTTCCTTAATTAATTAACTCAATTGAATTAATTAATTAATATTTCCAACTGCTGTTAAGACCAAAATTATTTTTACTTCCTATAGATAGACTAGGGACTACTATAAATAGGAAGGGACCCAGAAATGCTATTTTTAGACCTGCTAATTTTAGACATGCTATTTTTAGCAAGTCTATTTTTAGCACATTCTAAATTTAGCATTGCTTGTTGCACACTTTTCAACACTCCGACAATTCCCACATGACGACCACTTTCAAGAGAAACATCCAAGAATAGTGGAATGTCTTACTATCATCTTGTGCCTCTCTATAGTTCATGAGGAACTCACTGCACAGGTAGCACACCCATTTCAGCTACATGCCCTCCATACACTGTGCTACCAACGAAACCACTGGTGTCAGAATCTCGTCCACGTGACACTTTCTCATAACCTTGCAAACCAGAATCTGTGTGGAAACCCTTATCGCGGGGTCAGTAATTGAAGTAATTGAGTATTTGCGTGGCTTATTCAAGAGTTTAAATTTGTCCTTCATCTTCTCAGTGAGATCGCGCTCGCTCATCTTCTTTCCAAACGCCTTCATCAGATTTAACCCTAAGTGTGGCAATAGTGTGATCTGATGGATCAGTATATCATTGATGGGTATTGACGCGTTTAGCCACAAGCACCCATCATTCACTAGGCACAACAAATGCTTAATGATGATCAAGTTTATATTTGAGCAATGATTGTGGGGCACCCACAATAGGTTCAGTAACCCTGACTTGTTTAATCTGCGAATCCATTCCACAGGCTCCAACGCAATGACAACAGATTCTTTGTAGAAGATCCTCTACATGAAGGTGTTGATAGCAAGGTGGGGAAACCACTCGTGGTCCACAAAATTTAAGTACGGGATCCACACAAAGTGTGGATCTTAAAGGTGATGTTCGCTGGTAACATGGGTGCGTTGAGGAGGAACTGTCTTGCATCTGGGTCGTTCAGGACCTTCACTTTTCCCTTGTGCTGAGGGATGTGCTCTGGAAACCTATATATAGGGTCCACCCCTTCAATGTCAATATCTGCAGCACCCTCCTCAGCCTCCAAATCCACCACTTTCCCCTTCTCCTTCGCGCTTGAATTTTCTTTCCTCTCGGCCTTTGCAGTAGCATGCTTTCTCAATGACTCGCTCATTGGCATAGGCTTCTTTTTATTATCTTTCCTCAGTTTGGGGACCTCCCTCACCAGTGTAGGCTTTGGCCTAGGTGACATTGGTTCCGTAGGCACTGCAGCTAGAACCTCCATACTCACAACCTCTGGAGCAACTCCCTCAGAGGTGATAGCTCCCCTAGTACTAGTGGTCTTTGTTGCTTTAGACATTGTGCTAAGAATAAACTACTAAGTGTCTTCAGATAACTTCTCAAACACAGAGGTAGCGGCCAAATCCACGTAAAGATGAGGATTCACAAACACTCGACAGCTCAACTCAAAAATTCTCAAAATGGAAAATGTTTCTTGTTGGACAACCACACATAATTTATAAGCAAATTCAAATTCAAATTCTACCATTGCCCCGAAAATCCATCCATAAATGCTAGGTTGGTGGCATATTTCCAAAGTCTCACTCTTAAATTTAGCCTTAAATGCCACCCCCCCACTCCTCTTAACCATCTCCTTACTATTAAATCGTGAATAATGACGGTAACTGTCACCTTCTAGCTACACTACATCGTCTTCCCCCCATAGCGCAACTCTCTTCGTGCTTCTTTTGGTAGTGTAGTTTATAGTCTCATGCCCCCTTGAAACTGCTTGGAGCACTAAGACTGTGATACTCTCATGTAGTCATTGGGCCGAGTCCCCGGTGTATGGATTCAATCGACTTCCATTTACCTTTCTCAGAAATGGATCTCCATTCAATTAAATGAGCTGAACTACTCCACCATCAGTAATCTCTTTGATGACATATGGCCCCAGCCAATGCATCTGAAATTTTCTTGGAAACTTATCAAACTTACTATCATATAATAAAACTAAATCATTTACCTTGAAGTTGCATAGTTTGATGTGCCGATCGTGCCACACCTTCTTACATTCCTTCTGAACCTATTTATGGAATCCATCAAAAAATCTATCTTGCTCGAGCTCTGCTAGCTGCACAAGCCTTTCTTCTAAGGCTCTATAGTCCACCATTCCTATAAAGGCCACTATGCGTAGGGTAGGAAAAATGTACTCTAGAGGCATCACAACCTCTACACCATAGACTAGCCTAAAAGGTTTCTGACCAGTAAGCTTCTTACAAGTAGTTCTATAAGCCCATAATACTACTGGTACCTACAGATCCCAATCATTCCTCTGTGCATTGCAAAACGTTTTCAGTGCACCCTCTAATATTTTAGTAAACGCCTCAACCATCCCATTTTCCTGAGGATGATATGGCATACTCTTCTGATGATAAACTTGGAATTCTTCTATCAGCGCACTAATCATTTCATTGAGGAAATGTGTACCACGATCACTCATCAAAATCTTCGGGACCGAACCTGGTCAACACATATTCAAATAAGAGCTTCCCTGCTGCTTCCCCTATATAGTTCTTCATGGGCTGCGCCTTTGCCCATCTTGTAAAATATTCGTTCATGGTGATGATATACCATGAAGTCGTCTTGTTTTTCGGAGGATGGATTGGTCCTACAAAATCATTTGCCCATTTCCCAAATGGCTGCAATGATACCCGTGGATTCAAAGGCAGCTCATTCCTTCGCGATGGCTACTCATTTCTTTGACATGTATTGCATGCCCTACAATATCCTTTGGAATCCTTTTGTAATGTCGGCCACCACAACCTAGCACATAATATCTTCTACGTTGTTGGTTTTCCTACAAAAAGGTCTCCCACAGCTCCATGAGCTTCAACAAGGACACGGTTTCATTCAATATAGGTATATAGCGTTGCAATATCTCGTCTGATCCCATCTTATACAAGTGGTTTGAAATAACAGAAGTGTTTACTATGTGCACCACCAATTCCTTCTTCTATTGACTTGTGTATCCTTCTGGAGCCATTCCCGTAGTTAGCAAGTGGATACATTCTATAAAGTGATTATTTGCTACATGCACCGCAAAGAGTTGTGTGTCAGGCAGTGCCTCCTCCAAATTGGTGGGCTCCTCTCATATTTCAATGCATGATAAATGGTCTCGCCCTCCATTCAATTGTCTTGGCTTCACAATTACGTAGAAATCATACTCCTGGAACAACAGTAACCATATGCATATTCCCCCCCCCAACACATGCTTGTGACTAGGTACTTTAATGCAGATGGTCTGTATAAATCTTGAAGTGTCCCCCTAGCAAGTAATGCCTGAACTTCTAGAGTGCGTACACCATAGCTAACCCTTCACGCTCTGTCACTGAATAATTCTTTTCAGCCATATATAACTTACTTCCTGTAAATGATATAGGGTGATCCAATTCCCCTTCAGTGGCCTGTGTCAACACTATTCCTAGTGCAATACATGAAGCGTCCACATACATGTGAAATTCCTTCTTCCAATCTGGGAAGATTAGGATCAACGCGGTGACCATTTTCTCGTTCAACACATCCAGACTCCGCTTACATTCTTCACCGCATCAGAATGTAGCATCCTTCTTTAATAGCTTTTCCATTGTCGTGGTAATCTGGGCATAACTCTTGATGAACTTCCAATAGTATCCAATATGACCCAATGTTGTGCACCGCTGTTTAACACTTCTTGGCACCTCCAAATTAACTATAACCATGATCTTAGCAGGGTCCACCATTAATCATTCTCTACATACCAAATAACCCAGCAAGATTCCAAAACGTACGCAAAATAAGAATTTCTTCAATTTGAGTGCAATATGCTACCTTCGGCATGTATCCAACATCAAGTGAAAACTAGCTACATGGTGCTTTACTATTCCAAACACTGTCCAATCTTCAAAACACACCTCGAAAAATTTGTGAATGAATTCTTTGAACACCGCGATAACCACATGCGAGAAGATCGCCAACGCATTTTTTAGACCAAAAGGCATTATCGTATGTTGAAAGCATCCCCATTTAGTCGCGAAGTTCATTTTACTCTTGTCTTCTGGCACGATATTTATCTGATGGTATCCAGAGAACCCATCAATGAAAGAATAGGCCTCGTTCCCACCAACATTATCTAATACCTCATCTGTGAATAGATTTGGAAAAGTATCATCAACACATGCATCATTGAGCTTCCCAAGATCTATGCAAATCTTGATTTAATCCTTTTTCTTCTTTTCCTAAACTGCCATTGGAATCACCCAATTATATTCCTCCACTGATTCAATAATACATGTGACAAGCATCTTGTCTAACTCCAAGAAGACCTTTTCCTTGCATTTGGGATTAAGGAGATATGGCCTCTACTTAACAGGCTTCGCATCTGATTTCAAAGTTATTTTCATCGCCTCCAAATCACTGATGATGCCTTTCAAGTCCGAAAAATTGGTGGGAAACAAATCCTAATATTCGCGGAGAAACTTAGTGACCTTGTCCATGATAGCATCATCCCAGTAGTCCCATATCTTTGCAAACTTTGGTTCTGCCTCTTTGCCAATGTTTATCTGTTGGGTTTCTAGCGGTGTGGTGATATCTAGATTCTCTATTTGTGGCCCCTCAACCTCATGGTAGCCTTTTTCCTCTGGGATGTTAATGTTCCTTGGATACTCCTCTTCTTCTTCAATAGTCATATTATAGCATTCCAGTGTATGGTGCAACTAGGTGCTACAATCTAGTTTAATCAAGTCCAAAGGATCCTGGGGTATTCTCAAGATCGTTGCCTTGACCTCCTGCAATGCCTTGTCAATACATTCAAACCCATCTTCAAAGTTGAATGTAATCAAGAATTCTTGTCTCAAAATGTCCCGTTCTTTAGTGCGGTGATATCTAGATTCTCTATCTGTGGCCCCTCAACTTCATGGTAGCCTTTTTCCTCTAGGATGTTAATGTTCCTTGGATCCTCCTCTTCTTCTTCAACAGTTAGATTATAGCATTCCAGTGCATGGCGCAACTAGGTGCTACAATCTGGTCTAATCAAGTCCAAAGGATCCTGGGGTATTCTCAAGATCGCTGCCTTGACCTCCTGCAATGCCTCGTCAATACATTCAAACCCATCTTCAAAGTTGAATGTAATCAAGAATTCTTGTCTCAAAATGTCCCATTCTTTAGTGCCATGGAGGAGCTCTGTTTCCTGGTACCAATTCATTGGTTGCAGCTTCGTTTCATAAGTGTCATTGCATTTTGCTAAGCGATCGCATAGATCATTCCTCCCATCATATTTCTATGTTAGTCTCACTTTTGGGCGACCAAACCGCAACCTCGTCATTCTTATGTATTCAATCCATCCATCAAAACTCTCTTTATGCATAGTCCACCACCTTACGAGTGTAGCACCAAGTCTAATGCTTGGAAGCAATGCTTCTCAGGAACTTCCCTTTCAAATGCGTCCAAAAATTTATCTATGTCAGTTAGACCATCATTATCAGGAAAACTCCTTACCGCCAACAATACACAATGTAGCGATTTAGTCATCATGTTATAGTGTAGCGTAGATACTTCATGCAACCTATTCTATGAGTGCTCCAACTCTTCATTTGAATCTGATGTATAGGAACTTTCATGGTCCCATGCAATGTGTCCATCAGATGTCAGATTAACCCAATCCTGATCTTGTGTTGTCATTTTATATATCTAGTCCAAATCATCGTCGCTTTCCTCACAATCGTAGATCAATTCAATATAGTGCAGTCCTTCTGCATGGTCTAAAGGTACTAACACGCACAACAATTTTCATTCAAATAACATTGTCTGCTTCTTTAGATTGATTACTCCATTCATGTTAATAGCCCAATCAATCCCAAGGAGCGTGGGGTATGGATTTTTGTCCTCCACAATCTCTATCACTTCAAAATTGGCCAGAATGCTCACACCTTCAATGATTATTGTCACTCCGTGCAATCTTCCCATGGGGATAATCCTCTAATGATTTTCCATCCTCAATTGAATTAGAGACCACTGCAGTGCGGATCTCCCCATTCTCTCCCATGTCTGTTTAGGAAAAACATTCGCATCTGACCCAATATCCAAAATAATTTGGTCCATTTCATATTCTCCTATTTGTGTAGTGAGCCTCATCTCATGCCCAGTTCATGCTTTATGCTTACTAATTTTTCTGACTACGTGAGGTCTTTCAGGAGCATTTTCTTTACTGACAAATTTTTTTACCAAATCCTATAATCCTTTCATGGCCTTGCTATCATGTAGAAAATTCATACAAGTCTACAAGAAGATAGTAAGCATGGAGGGGTCTATTTCTTCAGACAGCTTATCATGACTTCCTGAGGTAGGCGCCTCAACGAAGCTTTTCTTTGCTTCCACGAACATTTCTTTCACGTGCTCCAAATCAAACCCAACCTCTTTTTTTGGAGCCTTGCCGACCCATTTACTTTCTTCATGTTGTTTTCCTTTATCCTTGTCATTCGTCATTCCATTTCACAGCATGATATTCACATTAGGATCTTTTTTGTGGGGTTCATCCCTAATCATTTGCAGCTTTTGGGTAGGCTGCCGAGGTTGTGCCCTCTTCTCTTACATCCTAGCTATCAATAAATGTTAGTCTTCTATCATCTCATCAAACTGAGTACAGTATCAACATGATAGGCATGTCGAGCTTGTACACTCTAGTGCATGGTGTCCTGGCACTCTAAATTTGTAACAAATGACTTGGCCCTGACCTCTACCTAGTCCCCTTGCTCTTCGGCCTCGTTCACACCCTTGATATCCTCCAGGCACTCCCCTAGTGCCTTGATTTGGAGGCCAAGTCTCTGTCTACATTCGATACGCGACCATTCTTTCCATCATCAGCTCATAGCTACGACCGTCACACTCATTGTGGCCCACCGATTTGCAGAAGTTTTAGAAGAGTTGTTGTGGTGTCTACACAAATTTCTGCAGCAAGTGACAATTTTCTGTTACATGTTTTCCAACTACCTGATAGATAGCACACCATAGTGCGGGCCCTGTACTTGGCCCTACTTGGGTTTCCTACCTCAGAGGCATTGGGCCACCTCCTGCATAATAATTTGTGAAGACAGGGTAGCGATCTTTATCATGCCCCCTCACTCTTACATTTCAGACACCAAACTTCTTCATGCATCTCTGGCCAAGCCGCATTATCCTTCTTTAGGATTTGAACTCTAGGAAAAGATTCTGCAACTTTGCATGAATTTGCTGAACTCCCAAAGTAGCATATTGAATCGGTGTCTCATGCAACCTCATGAAAATTTCCATAGCTTCCACCCGGGTCCCAATCTTTTTCTACGTTAAGGCAACCGATTCATGGTGCTTCCCATCTGTGAGATTCATGTTAGCTTCATGGATCTAGCACTTCAGTCTCTGATCCATCTCCCAGGGTGTTTCGCTAGGCTGCATCATTATTTCCTTGAATCCAACAACTGATTGTAATTCAAAATTGGGTCTCCTAGATTCCTTATTTAGCGTGGTCTGGGTGTCTTCCAACGACGCCATCGGGTTATCAGTCCAGTACTTAATGTACCACGTTAATGCACAATCTTGTAGAGTTGTAACCAACTACGCTTTCTTCGTATGATCATCTAAAATATTCTAGGCTATCCATACGACCTTCACAACAAACCAAAATTGGTTTGGGTCCACATTTCCCAAGCCCTTGAAAATGGGAAACTTCATTGTATTCAACATATTGAATAGTGGCAAAGGTGGTGGCGGTATGGGCCGAGGTGTATGCTACAGAGGTGAAGGTGGAGGTGGTGTGGATGACGAAGGTGTATGATACTCTTTCTTTGTCATTCAGATGACGTTCAATCAGCGAGCTATATTCAGGGTCTGTCCTCCCTCTATCCCCTAATAAATTTCCACTTCGAATAGCTCCAAACATCAAGGTAATGGCATAACTTTCTTTTCACACAAGAAAATCTTAATCCAAGTATTCAAAGATCTCAAATACTTACCTCATGGTCACTTGAAGAAGCATCACTCTGTTTTGCTATAGCTGACTGAGGTATTGACCGCAAATTCTGTCACAAATCCTACTATGACGCAATCAAGCTAGTGATCAACAATGTGTGTGATCTTATCTTTGGAGGCTTCTAATCTCCGCACTAGCTCCGAGGTCCACACTATTGGACCATTAAGCCTCCACCGTCTTTGGTCATCTACCAATTTAGCGATCCACTAGTATACTTCAATTGGGAAGGAACAGAATAATATTTTGACATAGAACGACCAGATTGCAGTCATGGTGGCTGAGGCATGAAGAACAATCCCTGAACTACATATCCTAGAAGAAGCATTGTTGGAAGCGAAGATTAGGAAGCTAGCTGCAGGTGTGAGTAATGCCAAGACAGAAGTGGCCAAGGTTTAGTTTGAACTAAATCTAAAAATTACAGAGTTAGAGTTGAATTCACAACCTTCAACTCAGCTAGAGGTCATAGAATAGTGCATCAATATAGTACTACTTCATAAATCCATCATTCATTATAGCACAAAAGTGCATTCATTCATAACAGAAATAAATAGACAAAACACAGGAATTCCTAAAATAATATTTTATTAATACTTCAATTCTGCTTACAGACTCAAGACTTCCCTGCACACTCAGTTCCAGGAGTCCACGCACTCAACTACAGACTCTACTCTAGGCATAAGCACACACACCTGTAGAGCCTCTCTTCTACTCTAAGAATTCTTCTATATTTTCTCTATTAGCCCATTACATTCATCTTTATCATCAATACTAATTTTTTTTTACATCCTAAGACACACCTTTTTATACAATGCCATGGTCCACAAACCATGGGTAGATCTTCAAAAGCCGACTCAACTTACATAAAAGAAGGGTAAAACCCTTTATGACACTTTACTATCTATGCACTCTATGACCACAACTTGGAGAGACTTTACATTTTATACAACAAAACTTGTACTTTTTCCCCAAAACTTGGGCTTTTTAGCCCAAAATTGACCATAGGGGACCCTGTCCCAACGAGCCCCCCACACAAAGATCATAACTCATCCTGGAGTCACTCTGTTGGGGCGGAGATCTTGGTACGGAGACCTACCAACTCTACTTGTACCACTGCTACCTCAGTCACACTCTGCATGGCTACCTGTTTGATCTACTCCACCAATTGCTCTATTATTGGTCCCACACTGTCTGCCTTGATTTTCTGTTGCATGCTTTGAAGGCTTTCAAAATTCTCTTGAATGTTAGCAAAGATAATGTAGACCTCATCCAGCCAAGGCCCCTATCTAGCCTTGACAACCACCTCTTTCCTCCGCACTACTTCCACCTGTTCAAGCAGCTAGCTTAGTGGGTCCTGACCCAAGTTCAGAGTTAGTTTTTCCAAACAAATACCTACACTACTGGCCCTTATGGGGAGATGTTGGAACCAAGTTTCTGCACCCAAAGATTAGTGTAATTTTGCTTTATACCCTAAACCTACCTTTGCGTAGATCGATAAGCCCTTAGGGCTTATCGATATAATGACCCTTAATCAGCTTCTACACTTCTGTGAACATTCACAACTATCTTTCACGAACCCTAAAGAGGTGAATCAACCACTTATGCACCTCTATGATTGCTCTTGATCCCATTTTTACCCATATTGGCTTAAGTATTGAGAAATTTAATGTGCAATAGATATGTTTCACGTAAATAGTTCATGTTAAGTGTGTTCAGGTAACAACATCAATTATGTAAAGTCGTGCATCAATACAATACTACTTCATAAACCCATCATTCATTACAACACAAAAGTGCATTCATTGATAATAGAAGTAAATCAACAAAACACATGAATTCCTAGAATAATCTCTTTATTAATACTTCATTTCTTCTTACAGACACAAGACTTCCCTGCGCACTCAGCTACAAGGGTCCACGTACTTAGCTGCAAACTCCACTCTAGGCCTCTATGCACACAGCTGTAAAGCCTCTCTTCTACCTTAAGACTTCTTCGTTATTTTCTCTACTGACCCGTTACATTCATCTGCATCATCGATACTACTTTTTTTTTACAACCTAAGACATACCTTTTTATACAATCCCATGGTCCGCAGACCATGGTTAGATCTTCAAAACCCGACTCAACTTACATAAAAGAAGGGTAAACCCCTTTATGAAACTTTACTATCTATGCGCTCTATGACCACAACTTGCAGAGACTTTACATTCTATAAAACAAAACTCGTACTTTTTTCCCCAAAACTTGGGCTTTTTCCCCCAAAACAGACTTTAGGGGACCCTGTCCCAACATCCCCATTGGGGTTAATTGGGTATCCAACTTCCCAGGGTCGTAACTTATCATATTGTCTCCATTTGGCATGTACGATACATTTTTCGAAAGGTCTCTCCAAATACTATAGGATTTGTGGTAGGCCCCTGCTTATGGTTATGGGCCTCTAACAGACCTCAAAAAAACATAGTGTAGGGGGTCAAAACTACTCTGGAAGTTTAGAACCCAAAAAACTACTAAAAATAGTAAATGTTGAAATAAACAAGGAAATAGATGAAACCAATTGGAGTTCTAGGTGTGGGGGGCCACCAATATCTACCTTGATCATTCCTCCCCCCTTAGGAAGTGATTGTCCCCATTTCATGAAGAACCTCCATGAGGTGAGGAAATTTCTATTGAACCTGGTCTCTGATGAACCACTTGCCCTGGTGAAGGAGTCTGCCTACTTTGGCAACTCGATATAGTTGGATACTCTGTTGGTGAGTATTCCTTATCTATGTTTCCATGAGCTAATCAATTGTGGCATGTTCCATGTAGTCGAGGTTGAGCTCTATTGGGGTGAGTTGTTCTGCAATGTCATATGTGTCCAATAATGGTGGAAAGTATGGCTAAAGGCAGTCTACGCTGAACACTCAGTACAAACCAAGGAATGGTGGGATGCTGAGCTTGAAAGCATTTTCACCAACAACCTTAATGATGGTGTATGGCCCATATCAGAGTGGGTGAAGCTTACGGTGGGGTCCAATGAGGCACTCCTTTTGTAAATGTAGCCAAACTTTGTCGCCCATGTGGAACTTGTGTGACACTCGATGCTAATGATGGTGCTACTTGTACTTAGCATTGGATCTATTGAATATATCATGGACCTACTGGAGAATGAATTGAATGTGCTCAATGAAGTTTCTATCCCTGTCATCTTTAAACTAGGCGTGAGTCGAATCGGTCAGACTAGTTGAATATGGTATGGCCACATCAATGGGACATAATGGACGAAATCCCAACCCTACCTGAAAGGGATTGTGGGTCACTGAGCTATGGAGAGCTCTATTGTAGCTATGTTGGACACAAGGGAGAATTTCATCCCATGTACATGGATGCTTCGATTTGTCCATGCACATAATGCGTACAGTCATCCTGTTGACAAACTCTGTTTGGCCATCAGTTTGCGTATGGGAAGCCATGGACTTAATAAGTTTTGTATCCAACATCAACCAAAGACTTGACCAAAATGCACTTAGGAATTTTTGTCGCAATTTGAGACAATGGATTGTGGGATCCCAAAGTGTACCTACACTCGCTCAAAGAAGAGCTTAGCCATGGCCTCTAATATAATACTCTTCTTGCAAGCTGCCATGATGATCATCTTAGAGAATATTTCTATGACCACGAAAACACAATCATTGTTGTCCTTATTAGAAGGAAGGCCCAACATGTAATCCATGGAGATAGGTTCCCAAGGCTGACTATGAGTAGGTGGAGGAGTATATAGGCCTTGGTTCTTGATGGTTGGTTTGGTAATGGTGTAGGTGGTCCAGGATATAATGTACTTCCCAACATCCTGACAAAGTTTCAACCAATAAAAATACTTTTGCAATACCATCGCTCTTTTATCTATGCCGAAATTTCTAGTGATCCAACTGTAGTGCACCTCCCAAATCATCTTGGCATGCTCACTTGAAGGAACATAGATGTGTCCCAGGTGGAATAACAGTGCATCCTGAAGGTGAAAATTTGGAACTTTCTTCCCTTCGAGGAGTGTCTAGTATGTGCTACCAAATTCTATATCACTCTGGTAAAGATGCAGTCACCCTGTAGTCTCATGCTCATAGGAGTCGAGCATAGTGATTAGCACCATGATTGGTGGTTGGCTGAGGAAATCAATAACATTACTGGTGCTAACCTTATTATACATAATGTTCAAATGGAATTTTTGTAGGTAGGTGGACCATTTCTGATGGTGATCGTTCTGCAACTTCCCTTGTGTCTATATGAACTGGAGGGGTTAGTCGTCTATGTTGATGACTATTTTATTCCCCATGATGTAATTTTTCGATTGACAGAAGGCCTACACATTGGAATACATTTCTTTTTCATAAGTTGGATAATTTTAGACTGTGTCTAAAAGTGTCTCACTGTGGTAAGCCATTTCATGCCCATGTTGAGTAAGAGCCACACCAATACCATTACTGGAGGCACCGGTCTCAATATAAAATGGTTGTTGTAGGTCTAGTAATCTGAGCACTAGTGCAGAGGAAAGGTGATTCTTCAACTCGGAAAATGCATGTTGTTGGTTTGTGGAAAAAAATCTTTGCTTTCACTCTTCCATTGGTGATTTGACTTAAAGGCCAAATGATATGAGAGAACCCCAACATGAACTTGTGGTAGAAATTGGTAAGACCCAAAAAGCTAAGGATATTTGTTAGAGTGGTTGGGGCTGAATGAATTGTATCTTGGTTCGGTCCACATGCACACCCTGCTTATCAATGATGTACCCCAGATGTTGAACCTGGATGAGGCCAAAAGTGCATTTTCCCAAGTGACCACATAACTTGTGTTGTCACAGGGTTTGAAGGACCTATCAAATATGGTGGAGGTGCTCTTCCAAACTCTAGTTGAAGATCAAGATGTCATCTAAATACACCACCAGAAATGCATTAGTGAAGGGTCGCAATATGTCGTCCATCAATCTCATAAAGGTTGTAGTGGCATTCATCAATCCGAATGGCATAACCAACCATTCGAAAAGTCCCTCCTTGGATTTGAAGAAAGTATTCCACACATAGGAGGGTTCAAAAGGCACCTAGTGATAACTTGACTTCAAGTCAATCTTGCTAAAATATTTCTCGCCCCCTTGAGCTAGTCCAAAAGGTCATCAATCCGTGGGATTGGGTACCTATTCCAGGCAATGATATTTTTTAGTACTCAATATTCAATAGAGAGTCTCCGAGTCCCATCCTTCTTTTGTGCGAATACAATTGGGCTCCCATGGGGTGATGAACTTGGCCATATGTGCCCTTTCTACAATAGTTTTTGAATTTTCCTCTCGATCTTGTCCTTCTCCAGAATAGAGAGTCAATAAATCAGTCCATTGGGTGACCACACACTCAAGGTGAAATCAATGGAGTGCTTAACCTCACATTGCAAAGGTACCCTTGTAGGTGAGGTGAAAATGTCCTTGTACTCATTCATAACTTTATTGATATCATGTTGTTGTAAGGAGGAGCCCTGATTGGAAGTCATGGACACAACATTCTTCCTACCCTGAGGGTGATTAATAAGGGAAACAAGTTTCCTGGTCTTGGAAATGATCTTACTACATTTATTTGTAGTGATCAAAGAGATGGTAGTAGGTGGGGCTACATCTAGAATCCTGTACAACTTATTGACTAAGGTCTAGACACATATGCGACGTGTCACTTCCACAAGTATGGTTTTCCTAATAATACATAACAAAATTAAGGACAAGAAACATCACACAGTACATCATCCATGAAGGTTATGATTCTCTAGGGAAGGCAAAGCTGTTGGCTCACATAGAGATCTCGTCCTTGGTGAAGCCTCCCAATGGTATACAGTTGTGGATGTGTTGTAGTTTTCAAGCCTAGATGCTTCACAAACTCTACTAAAATGAGGTTCTTTTGGCTCCTTCACCTACATTTGTGATTGGAAGAGATGTTCCCCCTTGGAGAAACCTTCACCCACATCTGTGAGTAGAAGAGGTGTTCCCTCTCCTCTTGATCTTTAGGCTCAATCTTCTGATCTTGGTGGTCTCCATAATGGAACTAGGCTCTGCATCAGTAATCTGCTTCCCTGTGTCATTCCCCTTATTGGGTTTTGGCTCAAAGTTAGAACATGTGTTTGATTCAGAGGCCTTCAGCTCCGCTACCAGTGACTTATTGGCTCAATACTCACTTGTGTTGTGAGGGGATCTCTTATGGAACTTACAATATTTTCTGGTGTCCTTTTTTGTCTTCATGGTGTTGTTCTTTGCTTGCGGCTTCGACGAGTTGTCCTGGGTAGCTCCGCCTTAGATTTTCCCTTTGCTTTATTGGTTTGGTAATGGTGCAGGATCTAATGTACTTCCCAACATCCTGACAAAGTTGCAACCAATAAAAATACTTATGCAATACCGCCACTGTTTTCTCTATGCCGAAATTTCCAGTGATTAAACTATAGTGTGCCTCCCAAATCATCTTGGCACCGTCACTTAAAGGAATACAGATGTGTCCCAGGTGGAATAACAGTGCATCCTGAAGGTGAAAATTTGCAACTTTCTTCCCTTCCAGGAGTGTCTAGTATGTGCTGCCAGATTCTAGATCACTCTGGTAAAGATGCAGTCACCCTGCAGTCTCATGCTCATAGGAGTCAAGCACAGTGATTAGCACCATGACTAGTGGTCGGCTGAGGAAATCAACAACATTACTGGTGCTATCTTTATTATACTTAATGTTGAAATGGAATTTTTGTAGGTAGGTGGACCATTCTTGATGGTGATCATTCTGCAACTTCCCTTGTGTTTGTATGAACTACAGGGGTTAGTGGTCTATGTGGATGACCATTTTATTCCCCATGATGTAATGTTTCGATTGACGGAAGGCCTACACATTGGAATACATTTCTTTTTCGTAAGTGGGATAATTTTAGACTATTTCTAAAAGTGTCTCACTGTGGTAAAGCATTTAATGCCCATGTTGAGTAAGAACCACACCAATACCATTGTTGGAGGCATCGGTCTCAATATAAAATGGTTGTTGTAGGTCTGGTAATGTGAGCACTAGTGCAGAGGAAAGGTGATTCTTCAACTCAAAAAATGCACATTGTTGGTTTTCGAAAAAAAGAACTTTTTTTTCACTCTTCCATTGGTGACTTGACTTAAAGGCCAAGTGATATGAGAGAACCCCAACATGAACCTATGGTAGAAATTGGTAAGACCCAAAAAGCTAAGGAGATTTGTTAGAGTGGTTGGCGCTGAATGAATTGTATCTTGGTTGGGTCCACATGCACACCTTGCTTATCAATGATGTACCCCAAATATTGAACCTGGATGAGGCCAAAAGTGCATTTTTCTAGGTTACCACACAACTTGTGTTGTCACAGGGTTTGAAGGACCTATCGAATATGGTGGAGGTGCTCTTCCCAACTCTGAAATGCATTGGTGAAGGGTCGCAATATGTCGTCCATCAATGTCATCAAGGTTGCAGTGGCATTCGTCAGTCCAAACGGCATAACCAACAATTCAAAAAGGCCCTCCTTGGATTTGAAGGAAGTATTCCACACATAGGAGGGTTCGAAAGGCACCTAGTGATAACTTGACTTCAAGTCAATCTTGCAAAAATATTTCTTGCCCCCTTGAGCTGGTCCAAAAGGTCATCAATCCATGGGATTGGGTACCTATTCTAAGCATTGATCTTGTTTAGAACTCGATATTCAATAGAGAGTCTCCGAGTCCCATCCTTCTTGTGTACGAATACAATTGGGCTCCCATGGGGTGATGTGCTTGACCATATGTGCCTTTTTTGCAATATTTCTTGAATTTTCCACTCGATCTCGTCCTTATCCAGAATAGAGAGTCAATAGATCAATCTATTGGGCGACCACACACTCAAGGTCAGATCAATGGAGTGCTTGACCTCACAGTGCAAAGGTACCCTTGTACTAAGAGAAGGAAAAAATTTGCTAATTCACTTGTAGTGGCAACTAGCACCTTGAAACGTCCATAAAATTTGAAATTGAGGTATGAAGTAGAAATCAAAAGCATGCCTTCTATACCTGGAAATGTGAAGTACTAGAAGGTATTTGACGATGAAAAACAAATAAACATATTTTTGGATGTTGCTAGAGATTTTTATAATTTCAAAATTGATCACAAAGAGGAAGCCGAGAATGCTCAAGAAAAAAAATTAAATATGAGTTACCATGGAATAGCAGACCACAAAATGGTGCAACTAAAAAGGTAATGTAATTCCTATAGGCTTGGTTCCTTTGGAAAGATTGTTTGATGCAAATAATGTTCCTATGAATGTTAGCAAGAAAATTTGGGAGGATGACATTGAAGATTTTAATATTAGCACTGAAGAATAGCCTAATCTTGTGAAATTAGGAAATGGATTTTCAAAAGATTATAAACACAAGTATGTTGATATGTTTAACAAGTTTCCTGATGTTTTTTCTTGGTCTTATGAATACATTAGAACATATGATAAAAACATTACACATCATAAGATTCCACTTATGCCAGGGGTCAAGCCATACAAGAAAAAATTGAGACAGAATAATCCTTTCATGCTTCCCTCGATTGAAAATGAAGTAAAGAAGTTGCTTCAAACATAAATAATTGTGCCATTAAGATATTTATATTGGGTAGAAAATCTGGTTCCTGTAAAAAAAGAATGGATAAATCAGGTTATGTATAAACTTTCATAATTTAAAGAGAGCATCATTAAAGGACAATTACTCCCTTCCAAATATGGATCATATTTTGTAGAAACTCGTAGGATATTCAAGGTTATCCAATATCGATGGATTTTCTAGATATAATCAAATAGCAATCAATCTAGATGATCAAAATAAAACAACTTTCACAACACCATGGGGAACCTTTATGTATGGAAATATGCCATTGGTTTGATGAATGTTGCAAATACATTTAAAAGGACTATGGATGTACCCTTTCTTGTAGAAAAAGATAAATGTTTGGTAATATATTTTGACAATTTATAACCTTTTCTAAATATGATGATGAACATTTGAAACATCTGTGACAAACTTTTGAAAAATGCAGAAAATATGGATTTTCTCTCAATCCAAAAAAGTCTCATTTTGCTCTGAGAGAAGGAAAATTATTAGGACATGTTGTATCAAAAGAGGGCATTAAAATTGATTGAAAATGTGTGGAATAAATAAGTAACATACCTCTTCCCATAAAAGGAAGGAATTCATACTTTCCTAGGCAGAATAAACTTTCTTAGGAGGTTTATTCCAAACGATGCATAAATTGTCAAAGGAATTACTGACATGTTGAAGAAAGACACAAAGGTTAGATGGAATCTAGAAGCCAGAGAGTCTTTTGCAAGGATTAAGAGGGATTTTGGAGAAGATCCATTTTGGTAACTCTTGATTATCAAAAAAAATTTCAAATTTTCTCTTTTGTCTCTCCTTCTACAATTATAGTTGTAATTTTGCAAAAGAACGAAGATAACAAGGAGAAACCTATTGAATTATTTATCCAAGTGTTAAGGGATGCTGAATTAAAATATAAAATTTTAGAGAAATAAGCTTATGCCCTTGTTAAATCTATCAAAACATTCAAAACATATAGTTCATAGTCTTATATTACTACATATGTAGCAAATTCAGCTGTCAAGGATGTTTTGAAACAAGAGGATAGAGAGGGGAGAAGGGTAAAATGGATAGCTAAGATTTAAGAGTATGAAATGGATACCAAGCCAAAAAAAATAATAAAAGGGAAAGGGTTGGCCAAAATATTGAGAGAAGAAAACTACCAGTCAATGGGGATTAATCTACTCGTTCAAATTCGTGAATCGAATATTGTTGGTGAGGGAGGTAAGTCAAACGAGCAAGATAAAATGATTACCTATAAAAATTTCTATTATGATTAGTTCAACAATGTTTTCCATTATTTCATATATCTTGGTTGGCCATCGACTTTTTATAGAGTAAAGTATAAGACCTTGAGAGTGAAAGCTCAAAAGTATGTCATAGTAAATGGTCAATGTTGGGTGTGGAGGCCGATTATCTTCTTTGTTCAAAGGTATCTCCACATTGGACCCCATTTCGTAATGGGGCGACAATGCCACCCATTTATGCATGGCACCAGGGAATTCCAGGGGGGGCGATGACAATTACTTAAAGAGCCCCCCCCGGGTGGGGATTGGGTGCAGCGCCCTCGAAGCTAAAAATAGATGTAAAATTGCCTTGTAAAATGTTGTAATTTATTAGTCAATCTAGGTCATTCATTAGGCAGAAATCTGATAGTAGAAGTTATGTTTAATTTATGTCTTTTTTCCCTAGAAGAAAACCCCTCACTATATATGGGGGAATTGTATTGTGGCTATGTAGGTGTGTATTATAAGTGAGAAAGAGAGAGGAGATTGTGTGAGAGTGAAGGGGGAATTATATCAGATTTGCTATAGGTTGTATCTTTTCATTTTGTTGGATAATATAAAAGGAAGGACTAGTTGTTGCTCTATGGAGGTAGCCAAATTGGGTGAACCACATATATCTATCTTTCTTGTTTTATGTGTTTTCTATGTTTATATGTCTACAATATTTTATGTGTTCCATTGCTCTATAATATATAATTTTCTAACAAATGTTATCACAGGCAAAGGTGTATTTGGCTGATAAACTCACAGGAGAGAAGGGTTCCTGGTTCACGTGACAGCAATGGCCGAAGATGGTAGGTTTACAATCGAAACAATTAATGGCCAAAACTACTAGTTGTGGAAGATGTAGATGGAATGTTATCTATATCAGAAATATTTTTACATACCATTGAGCAGAAAGACAAAGAAGCTGATGAGTATGACAAACACAAAATGGGATATCCTCGACAGAAGGCACTTGGAACAATACAGTTGTGCCTAGCAGTGTCGGTAGCCTTTTATATTTCAAAGGAAATGACAATAGAGTGTTTAATGTCAACATTGGCCAAACTATATGAAAAACCCTCAGTCTCAAATAAGCTATTTCTTATGAAGCAATTATTTGATATGAAAATTTCAGAAGGTGGATCTATTTCTGACCATTTAAATGAATTTAATACAGTTACCAGTCAGTTAATTTCTGTAGGGATAAATTTTGATGATGAAATTAGGACATTGTTATTTATATGCTCATTTCTAGAAAGTTGGAATGGTTTACGTATGGCCATTAGTAACTCTGTCTTTGGATCAAGTACTTTAAAGTTTGATGATGTTTTCGGCGCAATCCTTAGCAAGGAAATATGATGGAAAAGCTCCGGTGAGACATTAGGTAATGCTTTTACTGCAAACACTAGGGGAAGAAAAATGGAAAGAGGAAAGAGCCTAGGATATTACAGTAAGTCAAGTAAAGGAAGATCCAAGTCTAGATTGGGGATAGTGTGCTGGAAATGTCGGAAGAAAGGACACCTAAAGAAAGACTGTAAGTCTTGGAAGGGAAAAGAAGTAGACGCACAACAACAAAAAAATCATGAAGCGAATGTGACAAGTGATGTGTTGTAAGATGATTTGATTGTTTCATTGGAAAATATTATTGATTCCTCAATGGTATATTCAAGGGTTTCATTCCATGGCACACCTAATAGGAAACATTTTCATGATTATGTTCAAGGGGATTTTGGACAGGTTCGATTGGATGATGATAAACCCTGTAAAATCATTAGAATTGGTACAGTTCTCATAAAACAATAGAATGGAAATCAATGGTTGTTGAAGGAGGTAAGGCATGTTCCGGATCTAAAGAAAAATCAAATTTCAATAGGGAAGTTGGGAAGCCAAGGTTGTGTAACTACTTTTGTAGATAAAACCTGGAAGGTCACTTAAGGAGCCTTGGTAATAGCAAAAGGAGAAAAGGTTGGTACATTGTATTTATGCAATGGTATTTCTAATTCTGCTAATGCTTTAACCTCTATAGGAACAAATACGACATTGTGTTACCATAGGCTCGAGAACATGAGTGAGAAGGGGATGTAGATTCTTCACTCAAGAAATTTGTTGCCATGTTTGAAGCAAGTTGATTTGGAATTATTTGAGAATTGTATTTATGGAAAATAGAAGAGAGTTAGATTCCTCAGAGTTGGGAATGAAAAGAAGAGAGAAGAATTACAGCTTGTGCATACATATGTATGGGAACCTGCTTCGGTATCATCTCTTAATGGATCTCATTATTATGTTACTTTTATTGATAATGCAACCAGAAAAACCTAGATCTATTGTATTGAAAATAAATTTGATGTATTTGATACTTTCAAGAAATAGAAAGCTTTGGTTGAAAATGAGACAGGAAAAAGGTTGAAGTGTCTCAGATCAGATAATGAAGGTGATTATTGTAGCAAAGAGTTTGATAGGTACCATTCAGAGAATTGAATTTGTAGAGAGAAGATAGTTCCACGAACACCACAAGAAAATGGTTTGTCATAAAGGATGAACAAGACAATCATGCAGTGTGCAAGGTGCATGAGATTGCATGCATGATTGCCTTTACAATTTTGGGCAGATATTGTAGATACTAGTGTTTATCTAAGAAACAAAGGGCCTTCAAGTTCCTTGGATGGTGGTATTCCAGAGGAGGCATGGATAGGTAAAAAGGTAAACTACTCATTTTTAAATACTTTTGGTTGTGAAGACTCTATCCAGATTAATAAAGAAAATAGAACAAATCTTGAGGCAAAATCAAAGAAACGTACCTTTATTGGATATGGCGTTAATGATTTTGGTTCTCTTTCATGGTTATAAAAAACACAAAATCATTAGGAGAAAAGATGTCATATTCAATGAAAAGGTTTTGTATAAGGATAAGATGCAGTAAGAGAAATAGAAAAAAGAAAAAAGAGAATAGACAATGCTTGATGAGATCACAGAAAAAGTGAAGGTGCCTAAAAATCATAATTATCAATAGCCAGAATAACAACAACAATAAGCAACTCAAACACTTGAAAGTTGTATTAGAAGATCTACCAGGATAAGTATACCCCCTGAACAATACTCTCCTTCATTATATTATGTATTGTTGACTGATTCTGGTGAACCAGAATGTTATGAAGAAGCAGTGTAGGTAGAAACCAGGAAGAAGTGGGAGCAAGCCATGAAAGAAGAGATGGACTCCTTAGTACATAGCCAGACTTGGGACTTAGTCAGGTTGCCTGTAGGTAAAACAACATTGTAGAATAAATGGGTTTATAGGTTGAAGGAACAGGATGGAGGTAGAGAAAGGTATAAATCTAAACTTGTGGTGAGGGGGTTTGTACATAAAAAGGGTATATACTTTGATGAGATATTTAATCCTATTGTTAAAATGACTTCAATCAGAACAATTTTAAGTCTAGTAGCAACTAAATATTTGTGTTGTGAGCAGTGATGTAAAACCAACCTTTCTCCATGGGGATTTGGAGAAACAAATATATATGCAATAGTCACAAGGCTATCAGGTAAAAGGGAAGGAGAAACTAGTGTTCAAGTTGAAGAAGAGCTTGTATGGCTTAAAATACGCTCCAAAGTAGTGGTATCTAAATTTGATAGGTTTATGTTTGAACAAGGTTATACTAGATGTCACTCTGATCATTGTGTTTATCTCAGAAGGAAAAATGATGGCAGATAGATTATATTGTTATTGTATGTATATGACATGTTTGATGCAGGTTCTAACATGCAGGAAATAATTGTGTTCAAAAGAAAATTGGAAAACTCATTTGCAATGAAGGATTTGGGTGCTGAAAAAAAATCCTTGGTATGAGAATAACTAGTGATAGGAAGAGTCACAATTTTAACATTGTCTCGGAGTGAGTACATACGAAAGGTGTTGAAAATATTTAATATGTAGAATGCAAAACCAATTAGTATACCTTTGGCTAGCCATTTAAAAATAAGTAAGGAGGTGTGTCCTAAGACTCATGAAGAAATGGCTTATATGTCTAAATTTCCATATGCATCAGTAATGGGAAGCTTAATGTATGGAATGGTCTGCACAAGGCCTGATATTGCACATGCAGTGGGAGTTGTAAGAAGGTACATGAACAATCCCTAAAAAGAACATTAGATGGAAATGAAGTGGATTCTCAGGTATTTCATAGGTACCGCAAATCAAGCATTATGCTTTGGTGTTTCAAACATTGCTGTACATGGATATGTTGATGCACCACAGGGTATGTGTTTACTATAGGTGGAACAATTGTTAGTTGGGTTTTAAAATTGTAAAGTGTTGTTGAACTCCCAACGATGGAAGCAAAGTATGTCGTTGCTACAGAGGCTAGTAAATAAATGATTTAGTTAGAAAGGTTTCTAGAAGAATTGGTAAGAAGCAGGAGTTGGGCATGTTATACAGTGATAGCCAGTGTGCCATACATCTTGCAAATAGCTTTTCATTTCATTCCAAGACTAAACATATACAACTCAAGTACCATTTCATACGATCAGTGTTGGAATATGGACAATTGAAGTTGGAAAAGATACGCACTAGCCAGAATCCTACAGATATGTTAACAAAAGTTGTAACCAGGACAAAACTTAGGTTCTGCAGGGTTTCAATTAGTCTTCAAGTACGATGATGAATACGAGAAACAACTAAGTCCAAAGTGGAGTTTTTGTCCAACAAATGAGTATCCAAGTGGGAGATTGTTGGGTGTGGAACTTGATTATATTCTTTATTCAAAGGTATCACTACATTGGACCCCATTTTGTAATGGGGTGGCAACGCTACCCGTTTATGTGCCTTGCCAGGGGGGTCCATGGGGGGCGACAACAATTCTTTAGAGACCCCACCCCGATGGGGGATTGGGGGAAGCACCCCCGAAGCTAAAAATAGATGTATACTTTCCTTGCAAAATGTTGCATTTTTGTAGTCAATTTGGGCCACTCATTAGGCAGAAATATGGTAATGGAAGTTATGTTTAATTTAGGGTTTTTTGCCCTAGAAGGAAACCCCTTGCCATATATGAGGAAACTATATTTTGTATATGGAGATGTGTATTCTAAGCGAGAAAGAGAGAGGAGATTGTGTGAGAGCGAAGAGGGAATTGTAACGAATCTATTGTAGGTTGTATCTCTTCATTTTGTTGGATAGTATGAAAGGAAGGACTGGTTGTTTCTCCGTGGACATAGCCCAAATTGGGTGAACCACATATATATGTGTCTCTATTGTTTTATGTGTTTTCTGTGTTTATATGTCTACAATATTTTATGTGTTCCATTACTCTATAATATATAATTTTCTAACAGTCAATTATATTGGAGAGATATTATTGGTGTTTTGTTGCTAGGTCTAATAGAGGAGGAAATGATTGAGGTTATTAATGAATATCATGGGTGTGCTTATGGGGTCATTACAGCTAGAGGGTTAAAACAAACAAGATCTTGAAGGCTAATTTTTACTATCCAAATTTGTTTTCTGATGTTTATAGATTGGTTAAATGTTGCAAAGAATGTCGATTTTTTTTTTTTCCGAATCTAAGAAGCTGGAACCACTACCATTAATTATAATTTTGTACAACAATCTTTTAGGAAGTGGGGGTTGGATTTCATAGGGGAAATCAACCCACCTTCCAGTGGAAAGAAAAAGTGGATTTTGACAGCTATTGATTATTTTACCAAATGGGTGGAAGTTGTTCTAACTAGAAACACAATAGACTTAATCATGATCTAGTTCCTCGAAGAAAATATATTTGCAAGATTCAGTTTCCCCAAAACGTTGCTGACAAACAATGTTCAGGTGTTTAAATCTGCAAAGTTGATTAATTTTTGCCAGAAATATAATGTCATTATTTCTCATTCTACCACCTATTATCCTAAAGGAAATGGTTTGGGGGAATATTCAAATAAAACTCCGATTAGAATTTTGAAGAAGACAATTGAAGAAAATAAAAACAATTGGGACTCTTAGCTTAGGTTTGCCTTATGGGAAAAAAATGAAAACAAAAAGGTCTACAGGAAATTAACCTTTTGAATAGGTGTATGGAATAGAACCTATTTTTCCTAGTCAATTATCCAAACCAATAGTTTTACTAAGTCAAGATGCTAAAGAAGAACCCAATGCATTGACCAGGAGAATAAACCAGATGGTAGAATTGAATGAGAGTAGAGAATAGGTAGTTGAAAATTTGATCAGTTGTCAGGAGAAGATGAAATCTATTTTCAATAGGAAGGTGAAGGATAAACACTTTTAGCCTGGAGCCATCATCCCAAGGTGGGATGTTAGAAAGGAGGACATGGGAAAACATGGCAAGTTTTCCCCCTTATGGCTCAAACCCTATAAAGTAGCAGAATTCTGAGGGAACAACACCTTCATTCTGAGAAATCTTGATGGATAATTTTGCAACTTAATTTCAATGGGAAATTTCTAAAACATTATTTCCAACACTAAATAATATTTATTTTTCTCATTGTAAATATTATGGTGTCCAATGTAAGTATCTGATGTGCCTTTCCTTGCAATGTCTTAGGATACAATATGAATCCATACCCAAAATAAAGGAACTAATCTACGGTTCTTAGTGTTTTGTTCCAAAACACTATCCCCAGGTGGATTCAGGTGTTTTAGACAGTTCTTATCTCTTAAAATATATAAAAAAATAACAATAAAATCATATACGCAAAAAACTATTTCTATGAAAAGAGAGAAAAAAAATGAAAATAGGAAAGACGCAAGGAAATACAAAAAGAGGACATGGAGACTCTTATATGTAATATTTTTGAAGATATAATGTTTCTATCAAAGGTAATGCACGTTCATTATAGAATAATATTTTTAATATTTTTATACAGGGGTGGGCCAGATCTATGGCGATGAAAAGGAGAAAAAAGTAAATAACGTACAACTTTGTGGCACATTGTCATTGTTCGCATTAGAAAATCATGAATAACAAACCTGACGACAATAATAAGTGGATCTTTTTGGAAAAAGGTGCCCTGATAGGCAATTCAATGGAAAATTGTTGTTAGAGAAATCTACAATCGAGATTAACCCTGACAACACCCCTTAGCGACACTGCTTACCACCACAGGTGCTCCTATGCATAGTAAGTGGTTTCTCCTTCACATTCGGAAAGCAAGCACATTTCCAGGAGAGCGTGTACAATAAATGGATCCTCTTCAACACCACATCACTCATCATCATGCCACCTCACTCATCCTTTCCATGCCATTTACCACGTCACCTACCACATCACCCTTCCACATTTTTTGTCCATATTAACTTAACTCCATCTTTCCCACCTCCCATCACTAAAATCCCTATTTTTCCCTAATTCACTCATTTTAACTGCATTTTCTTGGTTATTTCTTCTCCCTACAACAACCCTAAGGCTTCCAATTGAGCACTCAAAATTTTACCAGGTATTTATCCAAATTCACCACTCTGTGAATTTTCAAAGTAAGTTTAAAATGTCGAAGATAACCATAATCTCTATATATTCTACTCACATTCCCCTCATGGATACTAACCATGATATTTTTGACCTAATTTGTCTTATTAATTTAATCAATTTTCATCAAAATGTCTTGGTTAACCAAAATAAGTCATAAGTGCTAGCAAGAATGGTAAAACCGGGTTTGTTGTCTGCAGTTATCCCAAAAACCAATCCTTTTCCAGAATTTTTCACTTGGTTAACCTCATCCCTGTATCCTAAATTATGTTTTGGTATGAATTCTATAGGGGATAATATTTTGCAGGTTTCTTCACTATTAATTCACCAACCTCTCGATTTTCCATAATCACACCCCTATATTTTTTTTCCTAAGAAACGCTTTTGTCAACCTTTCAAACTTTGTTAGCATAGGACTCTAGTAAACTATATGCTTGTATTATGCCTCATAATATAGCTCTACCTTCAGAGTGTACACAATTTAATATAACTTATTTTGCTGAAAGCGTCAGCTCTGTGTTACAAGTGTTTATGAATATTCTAAGAAGTGATGATGCTTTAGTGATAGATTGTTAAGCTATACGGTTATTTCACTTGATGATGTAACCAAATGTAGTGCTAGACATTCTCTCCTTTTGGGAGGAAACCATCAAATTTCAACATTATTGGTTGTTTCATATTTCTCTCATTATCAATGTATATCTTCCTATATGTTCATGTTAAGTAGTTTATCAACCTAGGACTAACTGTTTCACATCTCAACAAAAAGAAGAAAACAATTATAAATTCAATTGATCTGGTTAGAGCCCAACCAAATAGTGAGGCATTTTCTGATTATATTTCTTTCTTCATGTCTATTGGTTACAAAATTATCAATAATGTTGACCCTCCTAGGATTTTTTCAAAGGCACGATCTTTGTTTCAATTATGCAAAGATTTGATGGTTGGAGATTGGTTTTCATTTGAAGACTATACAAAACTCAGATTGTATAGAGTGTATGTTCTTCCTTATAGAATTCCATTTTTTGTTACTATGAGAACATTTTCATTAGATTTCATTAGGAAGAGCATAAATGTAGGTCAAATACATTTTGTTCCTTCCAAAAAAGGATATCTATTCAAATTTCCAAGGAATATTGGTCCACTCATTATTAACAACAGGAAAGCAACTGAGGAGGTCAAGAAACTATTGCAAGCCATGAATTTTTAATAGGAACAAAAATGTTCCTATGATCCCCATCAAGTCATTTCAAGGAGGAGAGTAGAGAATTATTATTCTGCTTATACACATGAATCAAATCCTGAGCTATAGAAGTTACAAATGGGGGTTTATTTGAAGCAAAAAGTAGTGTTGAATTTGAAAGTATTCTTCCTTTTGAAAAAGAATTATAAGGAGGGGCCACAAATGTCATTAATTTATAGGGGGGAGCTCTTAAAGCATAAAAAGGCAGAAATTACAGAGGGGAGGAACATTATATGAATATTTCAAGGAGAACCCTTCCACTCAAATTGGATTTTGGTTGCAGATAGGAGGAGAAAAATGTGCACCCGCATCCCCTATTCTTGGAGAAGAAGAAGATGTTTCCTTAAATGTTTCAAAAGATTCATAGGAAAAAATTGAGGAAAGAAATAAGAATGTCAAAGCAAACATCACTACACAATTGGAGGTAAAATTTATTCCTACATATCAAGCCAGACTCCTTTCGACCATGTATTTGCAAAGAAGTTAGTTGAGTCTCTCATTCACACAACCTATTTCACAATCAGTTGTGTCTGGAGCTAATTTTAAGATAGTTATCTTGTTTGTGGATACAAAAGACATTCATTTTCCAAATAAGATAAATTTACACAGGAAAACTAGAGAATTAATCTACAATGATCTCAGTAAAACATCATTAGCAATAAGAGAAATAGAGGCCTTGCTGGGAAAGGTGATTAGTCAGTTGAGATTGGAAAAGAGCTAATTACTAATCTCTACAAACAAAAAATGAATAATTTCAGAAGCTAATCATTAAGCTTGGGGTGAATACAGAAGAAAAAAGATTTGTCCAAAAACTAGTATAAACTGTAGATTCTAATATCCAATCATTAAGAAGAAAATTAAAGATATCTACCACTAAACATGTCTTGGCTCCAAAATTGACTCAAATTAAAAAATAGAAGGATATTTTGACTCATGAATTGGTGGGGAGGAATAAGGAAGTGGAAAGTCTTAAGTAACTGAATGTAGAACTATAGCAAAAGATAGATGGACATGCTTGTACAATTGTGGTGCAACAAGATTCTAAAGATCCCATTAAAAAAATCACTAGAGTTATGACTGAGTTAAATATTTTAGAGGATGATTCTGAGGAACAATTGAAACATAAAGATAGAAAATTGAATATGGCCAGAGAAAATGCATCACATCATCACAAAAATTATTAGTCAGCCTATGATGAAATCAAGGAATTAAAATAGAATATGAAGGGAAACATGTCTCTTATTCAAGCAAGAGAGATCATCTAGAATTATATTATTCAATAGGTGAAAAAAATTTAATATCATATGATGGTCATGGCTAAGGAGAAAATAATGGTCATAGATCTAGAATCCATTATCCTGAGTAACAAAGACAAATCACAACTAAGTGCACAATAGGAAAAGAGGATGATTGATTTTATAAATACTAGGCCTTCTCTAGAGTTGAGACAATGGATATTGTAGGAAAAACAACCATTGTTTCAAAAATAAATAAGATGGTGCAGAAAAATATTTATAGAAAGAATACAGAGGGAAGACTAGGAGAAGTTAAGTAGTCATTGTTGGCTTTCAATTCCAATTTTTACAAGAGAGTCTAAGCAAGACAACCATCATTTTGGGATCAACAAGGAAATTTCCTCCCTTGGGAAACATATGAAACCTTATTAGTGGAAACTAAGAGTAAGATAAATGCTTCCCATAAAAAGAAAACAATTTTGAAAGGATCAACACTTCTAAATTATTTGGAAATGGATTTTCAGCTACTATGGTTAGTTAAGAATCTCTTTATTGAAATTTCAACATATAGCAGGATAACTAATTTGAACATGGCCTCTGACAAACTGATAAAATGTCCAACTCCTAAATTAGCATTATGGAAGAAATGTCGGGACTTAATATAACCAGCAAAGATCTAGGTGGTGGAACCTGGAACCTCAACAAATGAGCCTGCACAAGAACCTCAAGTGCTTGAATGATAATAATGCACCTAGTTTTAATTTGAAAGAAATACTATATTTTGTAATTTTAAATCTAAGTAGTTTAGTTTCTAAGTTTAGTCTTTGAGTCCTCATAAGTATTGAATAAAGTTATAAGTAGTTTTGAATCATTTTTTGACAGTTAATAATTTTGTAAATATCCGTAATGTAAAAAAATTCTTTAAAAAGACATGAAGGGAACAATTTCGGGGTTTCGAATTTTGGCCTCATAAGAGAAAATTTTGTGTAATGTATCATAAATTTCTTAGAGAATTAATAAAATTTGAGGGTGATTCTAACTATCTTTTGTGCATGATATGTGTCTTATTTTACTTACTGTAAGTTATTATTATTTTTCCTTCCTTTGAAAAAGCGTAAAGAAGCTGTTGGTTATTTTCATTAAGCAGATTTACTCTACTTGGAATGACTTACAACACCTTTGCATATTTAATTAAAATAATGTTACATTGCGCTCCATATTTTCATACTTTGAGTTCTTCATTCTTTCATTGTTTCTTCTAATATTTGGTATAGAGTATTTTGTTACTGTATCGTTCTATTTTTCATCTTTCACTCTTTCATTCTACCACCCTACTACAAGTTCAAAATCATTTTCATATACAACGTGGCCACATGGGAGGCTTATGTTTTCCCCAAGAGCTACCCCTACATTAAATATTCATAAAACATCTATGAGTAGGCATGTACAGGATACCAAAACAAATTTTTCATTTTTTTGGACAGATGTCCTTGGCACTGATCTCCTCTTAGCCAGAGGTTGTCTCTAGGGTTACAAAATAATCCCTAAAGTTTGTTTTCCTAGAACTGATACTTGTTTTATGAAGATCAAGAATGACTTATGTTAACTAGATTTGAGAGAGATGATATGACTTGGAATATAGAAAAGTTCAAATGAATGTCATATAGGAGGGAGTTTTGAATATCTTAGCCTAGACTTTTCTTCAACCGCAAAAGTAAATTTTGTCACTAAGTGTAGATTCACTGTTCCCATTATTCATATATTATAATTTGGTTCACCTTTACCATAAATAAATTTCTTAGTAGATATGATCCTTATGAAAAAAGTTAAACCTTATTGATTCCACCTGTTATCACATATTTTCATCGACTATATACAAAAAATCCTCAAAAATATATTTTTTATTGTTTCATGTCTTGGATATATACCAAACATTATTTCATGCTTAAAATTTGTAGTCACATAGTTGTAAAATGATGCTTTCACCTTGAAAATACTAGTGTTGTTCTTTAAGGAGACTCGGTCACCAATTTGTCTATGTTGTCTGGATAAATCGTTCTTGAGGACAAGACCGATCTCCCTAGTATCAGATGATATCTAGCAACAAGCAGCACAAGCAAATATACTTTTCTCTAAACATGTTTCAATTCATAAATGAAAACTAAGAGGTGTAATAGACCCTACCTTGGTCCAATGCTTGTTTGTGGCAACTTTGTTCCAATAACTTCAAGCAGTTCCCTTTTAATAACCTGCATACAAAAACAAACACACATCAAAGAACACCTACATAGATAATATAATAAAACATGTTCATTATGAAGATCAAGGAGCTCATAAAATAAACCATTAGAGACAGTTCATTGAGAAAAATAAACTTGATTGTATTAACTTTATGAATAAAAGAACCTTACAACCTTTCCCTTGATGTTGCACAAGCTCTTTCCAGGGTCTAGTAGGAATCTCCTCTAATTTGACAAGCCTCACTCACTTCCCAAATGAGATGAAAGGTATGTGATCTCTCCTCTCACAAGCTCAAAAAGGAACTCTAATCTCTAGCAGCATTTACCCTCACGAATATTCAGCTTTCAACCTCTCCTACAACCAGCCCAATGCCTGAATTTATAATGAAAATGGAGGAAGTTGTAGGTCCACCATTGAAGGGACAAGTTCCTCCTTCAATGGGATAAGCACCTCATATCATGGAGTTAGCTCCCTTAGTTATGGAATGGATGAACCAAGGTGTAGCGGACTTGCCAGCATAATATTCCTTCTAGAAGCATCCAGAAGTGACCCAAGGTGAGTCTTTTAGGAGTGAACTCACGCCTTTTTAACTTTTATAGGGGTTCACACCCATCACTTAATAGACAGAGTGGTCAGATTCGCAGGGGACATGACCATTGGGTGCGGTACCGCAGGCAATGCTAAGAGAAAGTGCGAAACTAGGATTTGAGATATTTTTAAGGTCTTTCTCCCATTTTCAAGGCTTGAAATGAAGAGGTGAGGTTTAAGACTTGCAAACGAGGTATGTTTGAGTGGTGATGGACTCACACAAACTGTAGAAAGTTATGGCGACAATTTTTTGTGTAACAAATTGCCCCCTAAAGTGTAATATATGAGGATAATTTTTGATCATCTAAGAAGAGTGAAGGACTTTATCATTTCAAGGATCTTCATGTGGATACCCTGGTCGAAACCTGTAAAAAAATTCAACACAAAATATATATATGTGAAAATATCATTGCTGAGGTAGGCATTCCCATACTCAGATCAAAACTGAGTAAGAACTATCTAAAACTGTTCTGATACAGGAATGATTTTGTATTACATCACAAGTAGAAACACATGGACACAGTATGGGTACAGCCATCTATTAGTCCACTATATAATAATAACAAAATTCCTTGCAGCTTGGATGGTGGAAACTAGATCCAGGGTCTTCATTTCTACTTCCCGAACTAGTACGATTCTATCCATGTGAATGAATGTGTCGAAGTCGAACATGGTAGAAACCACTTGATTACCAGTAAATGATGTAAACTATTAACAAGTGTGAGAGGAACCACTAGTAATGTCAATGGCCCTCAAAGTACTCAGTACAATCCATGAAATGTGAATGAATGAGTCGATGTCAAACACATCACAGAATCCTTTGATCGAAGGTCAATGATGCAACCTGTCGTCAAAGTCGAGAAACCTACCATTGAGGCATACAGATTCCAAGGTACTGACTATTTCTAGATCATCCTTCTAGATAATGAGTCGGAGTCGATAGAAAGTGATCCGTCATAGGCAAGCCCATAACACGAAATCATAGATCAAGTCTGAAGAAATATATTTGGCAAGAACTAACTCAGGATGGTCAATGATGGATGACAGATATTTTGTAGGTGAATGGTTTATTTGCACAGACCTCTTGAACACATAACGACATTGCAGATGACTTGGTGACAATTGACCCAAAGCTAATACCCGGAAACTGGATGAAGACTTTCAATGTGGCTTGATTAACTGTTAGGTAAAAGATTTCCCAACCTAGGTGAATAAAAATGCCGTGTTCAAGAGTGATGGAAAGTTTTTCAAACACAAAGTATAACAAACAGGTTCATTTCTCTCTCTTTTCCCTACCATTTCTGGCAAGTACCTCTTTATTTTTGACAAGCTTGAGGAGGATAACATTAGCTTGGTTATAAGCTCATCCTTCGGATGAGTCCAGCTTAGCTTAGATTCGAACCCTAATAAGGAGTGGTTCGTTCCTATTTGTAATTGAACAGGTCCTTTACTGTTAAATTTTAACGAGTCCAGTATAGGAGAAACTTGGCGTTTTTCAATTTTAGGGAGTCAGAAGAAAAACTTAAGAAAAATCCATGGTTGTCCTTTTTCGTAAATTTGTGTCTCCCAAGCTTGAAAAAGTATAAAATAATACTTAAGAGAACCGCTTGACCATTATGATCAAGGAGTACTTTTCAAAATTAGTGCCTTCAATCTGAAAAAGTAAAAAAGCGATCGAAAACACGTCGTTCTATTACCAATATCGAACTCGAAACAACAAAAGTCTGGCAATCTTTTCATGTTTATAGGGTCCAAAAAGAGCTGTAAGTGAACCATCTTTTTAATTCCTATTTTAATGAGTCTAAAACAAAATAAATCGGCAATATTTTATATTTTACGAGTCAGAAAAGAGCTTAAAGAAGACTCCTATGTGTTTTTGTTGAAAATGACCGATTCTCCCTGAATACCCAATATTCTGCACAAAAAACAGCAAACATTACTCATATATGTTTTAAAAATAATAAAAATGTACCAAAAGTGATATTTTCAAAGTAAAAAATAAATAAATTAAATTTATTTATTCATAAAATCTTATAAAAAGGGCTTTTACAAGTTCATTTTCACCGTTTCACTTTGGAGTAAAAAGTAAGAGCTTTTGGTAAGAAAACTTCGTGTGGAGATTGCGGAAAATCTGACCACTAGAATCAAGAACCGTCTTCTCCAGGTACTCCACATCATCCCTGACTTGCATTTCATCCATTTAAAATTTTGTTTTAGGCTTTAAAAGTTGATTTTTAGAAGAAAATTTGGGCAAAAAATCCCCCGCAGCAGTTGCGCAAGTGCGCCATGTGGCCCCTGCACCCCGATTTTTCCGTGCACAGGGAAAATTCGGGGTGTTGCACCTGTCCTTAAGGAGAAGTGTGCAACTACGCACTATCTCTAAAAGGATGGGTGTGAACCCTGCAGTACGCGGATTTAAAACCCTAAATTCTTCATTTTTGCCCCATAGATTTTGAATTGAAATGTTCTAAACCACCTATTTTGCAATGTAGGTACACAAGATGCTTGTTTGGCAAGAAAGAGAGCACGAAGATGTGGATCAAGCTGCATTACTCCATCCACCTTCATTACAGGCATTGAGAGCATGCAGGCTATTTAAATTTTGGACCATACCTGGCATGAGGGCACAGGTAGATTTTCTACAATGGTTGGTAGACAGGTGGAGCACGTAGGACCAGTGCTTCATTATTTGTGGCAACCGACTCGAAATCAAGCCAGAAGACATATAATTCTCGACTAGCTTGCCCAAGAGAGGTGAGGAATTATCTCTGTTCGGATCTACGCCAGGTGGCCAATCTGTCGCTAGTCTCCGACTAGAGTTTTGTAATAACCAAACTGCGAACAAACGGATTGATGTTAAAACCACCTCCCGTCTTGAACTGAAAGTGATCGCATTTACTATTACCAGACTCTGCAGGAGCGCAGCATTGCATCTAGCTACCAGTTCCCAGATGCGCATGGCAGTAGACTACTTCTGAGGCACCATCTTCAACTGGTGCAATGTTGTATTGGCCAATGTGAAGGGCCAATTTACTAGGGCTAAGAATGGACAACTGAAGAACTTTGGATATGGTTATTTAGTTATGAGCTTTGCCCTAGAGAGGGTACCTATGCTGGTTCCACAACAACTTACTATTGAGGTTGGACTTCCCCGAGATCCTAGGGTTATGCGTTGGGTTGCAGTCATGGCCCGCCATCCTGAGGAGGTACCGAGGTTGTTCGATTCACAGCCGAGTATTTTTGTTGGTTAGAGAACCAACTCTTTGTGGTTCAAGAATTTCCATACGCTATGATGGATTATCGTGGTGATCCCGACATGGCTCTTCCACCAGGAGAGCAATGGGATGATAGAGGTAAAAATTGTTTTCAACATTTAAATTATATATATATTTTTTGTTTTTTAAATCGTCCCAAAACTAATAGTAAAAAGTTTTTTAAATGCAGATGTGGGTCCATGGCAACCAGCCGCTCTCTAGCCTTATGATTGAAGACAGCCAGTTGCCGCAGCACCGGCCCCAGAGGACCAATCAGCAGAGACCTTGGCTGAATTGGAGGGTCATCTAGAGCACTTGACAGCAGAAATTCTGGAGACCAGCATAGATGACATTCCTCTTAGACTTCAGCGCTATGTGATTAGGGTCCCAGGACCTTTTAGGAGGTTCCTTTGTAGGGTGGCCTGAGTAGTGGTGTCCTATCGTGATCATCACCACTGATAGGATGATTGCCTTGTAGACTCATTTTTGGACTTTTTGTGCTATCATTTTTGCCAATCGTAAGGTTTTTTTCAACCTATGATTGAAGACGATGTATATTTTGACACACTTCTATGCTATGCTATATTACTATTATTGATTATCTTGCAAAACGTGATATGGGATGTTTTCAAATTTACTCTTTGATTTAATGCAAATGTCTATTTAACATTTGAGAAGCAACTGCATCTGCTAATGTATTTAAATATCTTGGAATGTGCTGATATTCGATGTAATCAAATTCTCGTTCCAAGAGATGGACTCTCAAAAATAATCGTAATAACACTGGATTTCTAATGGCATAAACTTTATTAAGCTATAATACAACGAGTTCCGAATCTAATCTAACAATCGCACTCCTAATTCCAAATGAAATGGATTCAGATAATAACTCAATCACTGCACTGTATTCTGTAATGTTGTTTGTTGTTTGACCAAGCCTTACCCCATGCATAGATACTAACTCGTCAGAGGGCGAATAGATAACCCAAGATGCGGAAGAGATGTTCCATGTACTACGATAAGCGCCATCAGCAAAACCAATGTATGTTTGGAGAGGCGTCGACATCTGCAATATCAAGAGTAGAATCAAGATAAGCAGGAATAATGATGAAAAACACTCTCTGAAGTAAAGCACGCATTCCTAATATAAAAACACACCAAACTTAGAAAGAAACTAGTCTAAAAAATTATCTACACTAATCTTTAAAGCATAATATCACTTTAGATAAAGCCCATTCCTAGGTTTACCTAAAGAGACACCGTCAAAATCTTCTAATTCTTAGGCCCCTTTTTCCAGCTTTCGCTTAACAATATACGGACCATGCCACATGGGTAAAAATTTTCTAGCCTCTAGCTTATCCTTTGCTTGATCATAAAGTAAGACTAGGTCTCCTTCCAAAAAATTGCGGGGTGTAACATTCCGATCATACTGAGCTTTAATTCTTTTTCCATGAGTTTCGATAGCTAATGCAACATCACGTCGATTCTCATCTAATTGAGCTAAGTATAATAAACGTTTTTCCTCTTCGGAAGTGGCTGGTAATAATTGTATGGAAATTTGTAATGACACGATTTCACATTCAATGGGTAATACTGCCTCTAAACTGTAAACCAGTTGAAAGGGATTAAAACCTATTGATGTTTTGACAAAGGTTTGGTATGCCCAAAGCGTTGAAAATAACATGTTATGCCAATTCAACCTATGAATCCCAATGATTCGTCAGATCATGGTGACGAGAACTTTGTTGATTGCTTCAACCAGACCATTTTCCTGTGGGTAATATGGAGTGGAGGTATCGTGACCCAGGACAAGTTGACCTGTTAGTTCAGTCATCATGATGTTTCAAAAATGACTCCCATGGTCAGTGATAATTTCTTAAGGAACACCAAACCTAGAAATTATATGATTGAAATTGAAAATCGCAGTAGTTTTTCCATCTGCCGAATAAGTAGGCATCACCTCGGCCCACTTGGTAAAATAATCTACTGCAAGGATGATATACGCATGCCCCTCAGCAGAGTGAGGGTTACATGTAATAAAATCAATACCCCATTTTGCAAATGGACCGACGACAATTATAGGGTGGAGAGGAGCAGGTGGAGCGCGCATCTTACGATCAAAATTTTGGCAATTGTGGTGTTTCTGGACTACAGTGATACAATATTCAAATAAGGATGGCCAGAAATAGCCAGCGTGCAAGATCTTTTGGGCTGTGGCATACCCAGACATATGATAGCCACATGCTCCAGAGTGACAGTCATTAAGAACCTTTTCAGCCTCGTCATGAGTAAGACAATGGCGGAAAACAGAATCCATCCCATGACGATAAAGAGTATCTCCAATAATAGTGTAAGTTTGGGATTGGAATCGTATTTTCCGGCGTTGAGATCGTGACATGTCAAGCCGAAAAGATTGGGTTTGGAGATAGACAATGATATCTCCATACTAGGGATCAACAGTGCTGATAAGGAACAAGGATTCATCTGCAATGGGTTCTTCCGCCACAGGTTCGGTATCAGCATGAGGGAAGTCACACATCAATTCTGCAAAAACCAAAGACTTCTTTGACTTGGCCTTTTCAAATTCCAAGTCAAATTCCTGCAGGATGACAATCCATTTGGAATACTTGCCCCCTAGCAATTGTTTAGCCAAAAAGTATTGCATAGGGTTACAATTAGAAATGACCGTGGTTTTGCATAGCAAAATGTAATGACGAAATCGCTGAACAGCTTGTACTGCTACCAAGGCCAGTTTGTCCACATGTGAATATTTTAACTCAGTCAGAGTGAGAGTCCGACTGAGATAATAGATCACATGTTCACTCTCGACGTCATCCTGTTGAACTAAAACCATCCCAATGGTGGAATGGGAAATGGCGAGGTACAAGATGTAATCCTGGTTGGAGTTGGTAGGATGTAATAATGATGCATGGGTCAACGCTTGTTTAAGTGCATTGAAATATTTTTCAGCTATCTCATCCCAAAAGAATGGAGTGTTATGTTTCAACAACCGGGTGAAACCTTTTGTAATCTCGACGTAGTTAGGAATGAAACAATGTAAAAAGTTTGCTTTCCCTTGCAAACTCTGGAGTAGGCAAAGAGTTGAAGGATGTAGTAATTTGTCGATGGCTTCGACCTTCAAAGGATTGACATGAATGCTGGCTTTGGATACAACAAATCCCAGTAAATGACCCGTTTCTATACAGAAAACACACTTGTGCGGATTCAGCCTAATCTGATAATGCCTACATCTCATAAAAATTGCTTGTAAATGAGTGAGAGGGTCGGCTATACGTAAAGAATGGGTAGGTAAATCATCGAGATAAGGTTGCACAATGTGCTTGATGTCATGAAACGCATAAGACATAGCCCTTTGAAAATTTGCTCCGACGTTTTTCAATCCAAAAGGTAACTTGCAATAAGCAAATGTCCCCCATGGATAGATGAATGCCATTTTTGGTTGATTGGTAGGTAGAATGTTAATTTGATTATAATCAGAAAAGCCATCCATAAAGGAGAAAATTTCACTGTCGGCACAATCATCGATAATTTGATCAATATAGGGTGTTAAATAATTGTCCTTGGGACAAGCACGATTGATATCCCTATAGTCAATACATATTCTTATTGTCCCTTGTTTTTTAGTAACCGGAAAAATATTCAATACCCAATCTATTAAAGGAATTGGATAAATGAAACCTGCTTTAAGTAATTTCTCAACTTCTGTTTTGATGGCAACAACTTTTCGTGGGTGTATCTGACGCAAACGTTGCCAGACGGATTTTGCATCCGGGTAAGTTTTGATCTCATGAACAACAATTGAAGGATTAATTCCTAGAATTTCCTCATACGACCAGGCAAACACGTCACAAAATTCTTGAAATAGGGCTTTATATGTTTTGACTTCAGTGTCTGTACAAGAAGCACCTATGTGAATGTTTTCAACAATCCCAAGTTTGACTGAAATGTCGATAGGAACCGTTCGAGAAATATTGGCTAAATTTTGTTCAGAATCAGGATGTTTCAATGGATTTTGTGGTTATTTGACATATTCAGTGGTAAAAATAGATGAAAAATCATTTTCAAAATGATCAATCTCAGGTAAAAATGAAGATCAATGATGAAGATCTTCCCATGGTAAGGCATCAACAGACAACAGTTCCCAAATTTGTTCATTGGTGTGAACGGTTTCCGAAAAGGTTGTTGACTCTGAGGTTGAGATAGAAAGTGATTTTCCATGGATCTCATTCACTAGATCAAGTTTGGTTGAACTTGAGTCGGAAAACGACTGTACTACCTGATAAGCAACTTCAAAGGGACTCAAAGGCATGGCATCGCCAAGAGAGTCCACCTCGGAATCGAATGGAACGATCCAAGGATCGTCAAGAACTATGGATTCTGACGAAATCATATGAATGGTTGTGAAAGGAGACGGTACGTTGGGAGGAGGAAATGAAAAAGTTCCGAGTAAACCCGAATCTTTAACTAATCCTACCCCAAAATCCTTATAAGGGATAGTGGTTTTTCCAACATGTTGAATACTCTCAGTAGAGGATGGGTCAGATGAAAAGTAAGTTAACTGATCTATTGTAACGATCTTTCCATTGTGTAGGAACTTAATAAGCCGAAAGACCGATGAAACAACAGCAGTCATGGCGTAAGACCAGCTACGACCCAAAAGAAGGTTGTAATCTAGAGGGGCATCAACCACCTCCACGTCTAGATTAACAGTTTTTCCTTCTACCCCTATAGGTAAGTCCTGCAAAATGCCATAAGGATGAAACCCTCAGCCATCAAAGGCCTTCAGAATCGTCGGGGATTGATTAAGTGTAGGAGAACCAAGGGCTTTCCAATACTGTATCAACATAATACACGTTGAAGCTCCCTCATCAATCACAGTCCTAAAGCAAGGTTTTTTTTTGACTAACACTGGAATCTGGAAAGCCATTTGATGAGGTAAACAAGGTGTACTATTTTCTAAATCGAAGACTATGAGGTTTGAGTCCTGAAGATCAACAGCTCCTATAGCCGACAATAGCATTTTACGTTGTGCTGGACATGATTGCAGCACCTCCAAAGCCAACATTGCTGAATGGGAAATAGCTAAATCTTCAACAATGTTATAGTTTTGAGCAACTCTCGCATGTGGATTGAAAGCTAACTTTCGAAGTATACCTTTAGCAGGCAGTTTGATTACTAAGTCTGGATTAGGTT